>JAVXUO010002404.1:0-46969 GCA_033065855.1 Escallonia rubra
TCCAAAAATGTTCAGGATCTGCCGCCGAGCTACAACCGCTTACCGCTATACCCAGCGGACCGCAGCGCGTTCGGGTGATCTTATCCTCCTTCACTTCCTCATTTTCCGGTTAAGATTCCGAAGGTAAATCTGTAAATCATCTAGCGTTTGTAACTGTGTTGTCGAAGTTGGAGTTGCTTAGTTATTCACGTTTACATGGTTTTTCTTGAGCTTTAGGTTTTGCATTTGCCTCTTGATTTTGATTTTTAATTTGAGATTTATGTGTTTTGGTTTTTTTCCGATATCAAATCAGCTTTGTTGCCTTCTTTGTCAAAGAGGGTTTTTGTGCTCTCTTTGTATTGTAGCCGTTGCTAAGTTATACATGTGTACTTGGATGTTCTTGTGCTTTAGGTTTTGCAGTAGCCTCTTGATTTTGATTTTGATTTTGCTTATGAATTTTGTGATCTATCTGTTTTGGTTATATTGTGACTCATTCTATTGTTTGGGTCTGTAGCGTGGTTATTTAGTTTCTTGCGCACCCTTCATTGGAAGCTTGGAGGATTTTTGCTATGTTGTTGCCACTTCTAATTCTGGTCTCTAGGTAGTTGTCCATTTTTTAAGTTTATATGTTTATTTCATTGTAGATCTTTATCTTTTTGAATTAGGATGACTTACCAAGAACGAAATAATTGTGTTCACGTTAGATTAGGGTGGCGAACAATGAAAGGATGATAATTGTGTCTGAACTTGAAGATGAAAATATCCATCTCAAATAAGTAACTGTATCCGGAAACTTGGACCTCTATTTTCAGACCTCCATTTTCAGAATGACCCTAATCCAAAGTCTATCCTCCGAAATTATGTTTACCTCTTATTGTTTACCATGAACCAGCACTCCATTTGAGATTTTGGTACGGAGTTGTACAACTCAAAGCAATTCTTTTCCCAGTAAATTGTCATAGAAAATCAAGTACTTATTCTACTAGGTATTGTCAACCCTTGAAAACAATTGTTTATTGGTTTAGAGCTTCAAGTGGATTGGTCTCCTTCCTGGTACTGTTAAATCTCTTTCTTTTGGTAATAGGTACCGTCATCCCCTGAAAACTATCATCGTTCAAAGTTTCGATAGATATATAATTTGGCAGGCCCTTTGGATAAACCTAAGAAGCACGGATTCCGGTGCGGGTGCGGATGCGATACGGGTGCGGATACGCGGATACGTCATTTTTTCAAAAAATAGGATACGGGTGCGGCGGGGATACGGCAAAAAATTATTAATATATATTATTTATATGTAAGAAAAATAATGCTATTTTAGACAAACAATAAGGTATTTTGTTAATTTTGAGGGTTGCTTTAGAAATATTGAAAATGCATAATCAATTATGACAAAGTTTGTAGAAGTTATGTTATATTTTAAAAAGTTTGGGGCCATTTTAAAAGATTGTTAACAAAATGGGGGAGTCAAACATAATAAAGAGAAACTTCAGAAAAACCCTAACTTATAAGGTTATCCCTGTTTATATAACATAGCCGTCACAACTCAGATCTGGGCAAGGAGGGGCACCGGTCGCCCGAAGATCCTCGCCGATCGCTGGAAGACCCTCGCCGATCGCTGGAAGACCCTTGTCGCCCCGGCGCAGGTTGTTTCTTCTCTTCTCCTTCTTCTCCTTTCTTGTTCTCCTTCTTCTCTTCTCCTCTCCTTCTCTTTCTTTCTTCTTCTACTCTCTGCCAAAAATCCCTGGTGCGTATCCGAGCCGCACCCAAGATCCAAAAAATAAATTGAAAAAAATAAAGTTTCGGACACGCACCCAGTGCGCACCCATGCCGCACCCAGCGCGCACCCGCACCCGACGCGCATCCGGTGCCGGTGCTTCCCCCAGACTGCCGCACCGGTGCTTCATAGGGATAAACTGAAGAGATTTCCATTTCAAGCCTCTTGCCCAAAGTGTTAATCTGAATCTGAAGCTCAGGGTTTTAGGGGGTAATAATGGCTCGTGTATCGGCTCTCTCAAGGAGTACCGAACTTTTCTAGGGCCAAATACTCTTGGGTTAGATTTGATTTTATATGATGCTTTGCATTGTTCATAGGAACTCATGATGGTAAAGTGTAGTTAGCGTGTTTGTTTGGGTATTTTAATGGAATATTTGTGGGAATTATTGTTCTTTATAGATTCCCATTTAGGTTTTTATGGGTATCTTTGTCTTAGCCTCACTAATTGTAGAATATTTGTTCTATTGAACAATAAAGATACATGGAGTTGTACATGCATCTATGAACAATCTATCATTCTTGTGTCAAAGCATAACATCATTTAAGTATTCTACTATTTTGGAAAGGATATACACTCGTCTACTTGAAACCATTGGTGGTTGACCATCACGCGTCAAGCAATTTACAATTATTACCTGCTGCCTTATTGCTTCCCTCCCATTGTTGTTATCTTATGCATATTGAAAAGAGGCAGACTCCTCTTCTGTTGCTGCTATGCATACTGCTGCCATTTTCGGAGTCACACATATTTGGGTTTGGCTTGTGTACACGAGTAGACCTGCATGGTCCCTAACTTTTGCTACCTATTTGCTTCCCTCCAGTTGTTGTTATCTTATGTATATTGAAAAGAGGCAGACTCCTCTTCTGTTGCTGCTATGCATACTGCTGCCATTTTCGGAGTCACACATATTTGGGTTTGGCTTGTGTACACGAGTAGACCTGCATGGTCCCTAACTTTTGCTACCTACATCGAGAGCAGTGTTTTGGGGATCATTTGATGTTCTGGTACCATCATGAATGGAGAAGGGTTTCATAGGCAGACTTGTTTTTTCTGGCACCCCATCTCAGCTTGGTTATTTTTTGGTACATTTGCATGATCAACTGGCCACCATGAAGATAATTCATCAAATATCGCCTTCATTGACACATGTATTCGTTCATTTGTAGAATCGATGCAATTCCAGCCTTTTCTTTCATATTTGGATTTTTAATTTTGAGATTTATCTGTTTTGGTTTTTTTCGATATCCGATATCAAATCAGCTTTGCTGTTCTTTTTGTCAAAGAGGATTTTTGTGCTCTCTTTGTATTGTAAATGTTGCTTAGTTAACACATCTGTAAACGTTGCTTAGCTATACATGTGTACGTGCATTTTCTTGTGTTTTGGTTCTGCATTAGCCTCTTGATTTTTGATTTTTAATTTTGAGATTTTGCTGTTTTGGTTTGTTTTTGATATTAGATATCAACTCAGCATTGATGCTCATTTTGTCATAGAGGATTTTCGTGTTCTCTTTGTATTGTAAACATACTTAGTTGTACACGTGTACTTGGATTTTCTTGTACTTTAGGTTCTGTATTAGGCTCTTGATTTTGATATTTAATTGAGATTTGTCTGTTTTAGGATTTTTTCCGATATGTAATATCAAATCAGCTTTGCTGCCTGCTCTTTTTGTCAAAGAGGATTTTTGTGCTGTGTGTTTATTGTAGAAGTTGTGCCGACGTTCCTTTATTTTACATGTTTACTTGGAGATCCATCTGTTTTTATAGGCTTCATTAGGTTCTTGATATCATATGCTGCATTTCTGCATATCTATTCTCTCACACCTTCTTCATTCCACATTTTAAAGCGCAAATTCCGAATTTAAATCTTCTCATGGGGTTCTTGTTACCGATGTGTACAGGGTACAGGGATTTACCATCTTGGTTGTATTTTTTTACTTAGGTTCTGGATTTATATTTCAGTTATGTTTTTATTACTAATCTTTATTTTGTGATCCATCTGTTTGTGTTATTTTGGCTACCAATTGTTTACTTGTTAAGCGGTTGTGTAGGTTGAGTACGTGCCTTGCCCCACTGAAGAATATAAATTGAAGAGTTATGCTGCTGCCATGTATGAGAAGAGGGTACCTCTCTGGTTGTCTTGGAATTTCCCTAAAATTTCCTCTGTTGTGATAGAAAAAAATGCAGATGAAAAATCCTCGGAGGGAAAGGGGAAGAAGGTGGTCAGGGAGAAATTTTCTTGGAAAATTTTTGTGTCTGTTGCAACTGCATTTGCTATCTCTGAAGCTGCAGTTTTATTTGCTGAGTATACCTATAAGGTGTATACGAGGGGATGGGAGGAAGTGGGTCGGGATGTGATCGAGACTAGGACTGGAGAGAAGGAGAAAAAAGCAGCGCTACGTAGGGACTTGGCGTGGCAAACAGATAACCGTCTTTTGAAAGATCTCCTGTTGCAAATTAGAGAAGATTTGAAGGAGCTGAAGGAGGAATTGAAAGTTCTTGCCAAGAAAGACTGAGGAAGACATTCTGAAGTAGGAATTGAAAGTACATCCCACTGTATATGACACTGCCATTAAGCACCCCCTAGGTTTTTGCATTCATTTTGTTACGAAATTATAGCTAGTGAAGGGTGAAGGGCTAATTATCAACTGTACAAAATCCAAACTTTGATGAGAATGCTACAAGGTTGAACTGGAAGTAAATAGCCCAACTTTTATGGTAGTTTTATGCTGTCCAATAAACTGCTATTGCCATTTCTAGAATCTATTAGCATCCTAAGGTAGGTGATCGGTTAAGATCTACGTGGCATATCAAAGATAAAGATGTAACTACCTGCGATAACTGACCATGTAAATGCTTTTAAGGATTAAGGACTTCAAAGAGGGTGGTGCATTGTGAAATGGGGCCATCCCTCCGCCATGACAATGCAGGATCGCGCCTCCACTGCTCATTCTCCAGCTGATAACCAGAACAACACCCCCCCCAAACAAAAGATAAATAAGAGATGTATTACTGTTTCAGAAGCTGCAAAAGGAAAATGGTGTGCTCAGCAAACCAAAAAACATTTAGGATAGCAAAAGCAGTCATCTTTCATCCTCAACAGTACCGGATTGAAGCAAATTATAAATTTTTTACATCCAGTACACCGGTAAGACGAGGGTTTAACCACAGATCCGCATAAAATATTTTAACGAGTACAAACTACTCAAGAATGCAGTCATCCCTCCTATTCAATACATTTTTGGTTAGAATCATATTTCACCAGTTTGTTTAATAATACTAACATGCTACCAGATTCTACGTTTGGCTAGAGACCTGTAGTGTATCCGTTTGACAACTTGGACTAGCAGTGGAAGTATAGCAAAGTTTACTCAAGGTATGCAGTGGAGGTTACACAAGAGTATTCTTTTCATTGACAAGAGCTGTGAGAGAGGTCCAAAGACTCACGTAAGTAGGTCCTAACTTGTTTAGGCAACTACCAGCTCGAGTCCAGTAGGCTGGACATGCATAGGACACATACACATGGTCTACACCTAACAAGCTTACTATGGATGCTAACACAAGCTAAAGTTCAGATTAGGTCGATTTTGACTACATGATTTTAACTGTCACATTACATAAAAATGCGTTCTAAAATAGAATCAAATCACCTAACGCATATATGCGTACTAACATAGAATCAAAATACACACATTCTACAGTCGAAGTGACTATATCTCGATGTGAACTCATTGAAGTACACAACTAAATTGATATAAACACAACAATCTGGAAAATTACTTCTCGAGAGATGGTTAGATTAATTAAAAGACATGTACTTAAAATTTGAGAACATCCTTAGTATAGAAACAGGGAGAAGGGAGCGTGAGCAATATATTCCCATTGATATCTTTTTGGTTGACCTTCAGCGAGGGAAAACACCAGATGAGAAACCAAATAAGCAGACACAAGATGGCCTTCACAGTAGAATTGCTTTGAATACCTTGATTATGGTATATAGCACATTTTGGTTATTCCAAGAGTCAAACACGTTAAACATATCAACGTAAAGTCGTTGCACAATGAATATAGACCATTATTAAGTCAAGCATCTAATACAACAAATAGATTTCCTCGGAGGACAGAAGTTGCTCAGAAGATCAGGCATCTTGTTATTGGAGAAACTACAAATTATATGAACACAGAGAGAAGACATCATACTTATTCTATTGATTCTCCGTGGAAAAAAAAAACATTGAATTCTAACCTAGTTAGGTAACCAAACCAAGTTGACATTTCTGAACACGCCTTTAGCAATTAGACTAGTACTGTACCATTTGCTTCTCTAAGATGACTTCTAACCACATTAATGAACAAAGTAAAAAAAATCACAAATGAAATGCAAACTACAGTACATACAGATCAGAAGATCTTCACCGCGTCCCATTGCACTCCGGGATTCTCTTCCGCTTTCACGGTCTGGCGAAAACTCCCCATAGCTTGCCACGACCGAGGCTTTCCAAGAGCTTTTTAGCACCCTCGACATCCATCTGAACAAGTTTCGGCAGGTACAAACAGGCACCCGAAGCAACCATTTGCTTACGGCACTTTTTCGACTGCACAAGCGACACCAATATTGAAACAGGGTACTTCTTATCCAAACTCTGTTTCAAAGGATCCAGAAGCTGAACAACGCTCACTGTCCCTCTCTCTTCCTTGCGAAAAATCCGTTTGTTCCCGGCATAAACCATAATTCCCGACAACGCCTTGGCAGCCGCTTCTCTCTCTTCGACCGCTTTCCCATCCAGCATCTTTACCAAAGGCGGAATACACCCACATTCACCCAACTCCTTCCGCGCTTTTGCATTAAACCCCATTACATAAACCGCTTTAGCAGCCGCAATCCTCACTCCCAACACCCCGCAGTTCAACACCGCCACAATCTTACTCAAAAATCCCTCCAAAACTAGAACTTCCGCAATCGGATGACATGAGGCTAAACTCCTCAGCAGCTCCACTGCAACCTCTAGACTCCGCACCACCGGAGCAGAGTCCCAGAAATTCTTCAAACACTCAATCCCACCCTCCCTAGCAACCAACACCTTCAAATTCTCATCCCCAGTCACCAAATTACACAGACACCCGACCGCATTCTCCTGCGCCAACGCAGTACCCGAATTTGACACCCCCAAAAGTATTGGAATCGCATTTTCCTCCACAAAATTCTCCGTAATCTCATCAAATGCGGCCAAATTACGAAGAACCCCAGCTGCAGCCGCCTGCGAACTGGGCGTCCCAGCTTGACAAATTTCTAATAGAGACGAAATCCCGCCTCTGGACCCAATTGCCCTTGCATTTTCCTTGGAATGGCTCAGCGCCTGAAGGGCAATGCATGCCTTTTCCTTGGCGAACCCACTTCCGGATTCGATCACGCGAAGCAGGTCGTGCAATAGCAACAGCCCTTCTGCTACCAGCACGTGCTTGCTGGAATCCACCTTAGATACTCTAGCAATGGCGGTCACCGTCTTCTCCTTAATTTCCGGCGAGGAGCTCGAGTCCAGTAGCCGCACGAGCACCGGAACCACCCCCTGCGCCACCGCAATCAGCACATTTTTATCGTCTTCTTGGAGCAAACCCAGTAAAGAGTCCATCGCCGAATTCCTCGATTCGGTTGTACCGATTTGCAACCGAGTTATCAGATTCCTAGATTCGACCCGTACGGACTCCCTTTTGGATTGCGAAACAACGGCGTTTTGGTCTTGAAGGACACCGCTCTTTATTAAGACATCACAGTCGCTGATGTGGCTGTCGAGTTTCGTGGAGACTGAATCGATATCGTTCTGGGTCTTGAGCTTGTGGGGGACGGCGTCGTTTTGGCAGGTGGCGGAGAGGGAGAGGGATACAAAAAGGGTTTGGGAGAGGGAGTTGAGGAGTTCTCTGGAAAGAGGGTTCGCGGGGTATTCGGAGAGGTCTGAGAGGTGGGTTTTGAGGAGGGTGAGTTTGGTGGAGATGAGTGACCATTTGCCCTTGAAGATCTTGGTGGTGGGTATGGAGGTGAGGAGGGACTGGAGGAGGTCGAGGTTCGAGACGGTGGTGATGGTGGTGGTTTGTTGGGCATCGGGGAGTTTCCTCATGGCGGAGATTGGTGTTTATGGGTGATTACGGGAGAAGGAAGAGAAGGGTTTTAGAGAGAGATGGGGGGTGTGAGGGCAAGCAGACAATGTAGGGGAACGACGAAGCATGGATATAGGAAAATTGAGTTGAGTAATGATACAGTGGGGAGGGAGGACCAGACGCCGGCGATGGATGTGACTGTCACATCACTGGTGGACTCGGTAACAAACGGGACTAAAAATGAGGTTTCGAATTAGGCTTTTTTTTCTTTTTTTTCTTTTCTAAGCAAATTTCATTAAAAGACATTACCCATTACAACCTAAGGCGATACACGAATGGATATCCCTGGAACAACTAAGACAACGCATCCAAACGGATGGTCTTGAAAAATAGCTCACATGGCCTTGGAGGAAAGCGCAGTAAATATAAGGCTACTCGTATTTGGAATTATCAAATTAAGGAATAGCCAGAGGCGGGAAGATGCACAAAAATACATCAAATCCCTAGCTCCCATTGAAACAGGGGCAGCCATGGGCCGCTTTTGGTGGCAGTTTACATTACTGCCGCGACTTTCATCGGAGCTCCAACAGCTGAAAGGGGGTCCTCCCAAGGTCGGATCGAAACTATCTACAGCTTGATGGGAGTGTGCATTCTCCAACTCTTGCAAATCCAGCATCTTCAAGCCACAAGTTCTTCATTTCTGATTTACATCAAATTTATCTACCCAAACCAACGGAATCATAGATCCGGCAACGATGATGATGGATCCGAGAACAAATCTCAGATCTGAAGATATCAGAAGGAGGGGAGAAACCTTGAGGCCGAAGGAAGTCCGATCTGTGGGGGGATTGATAATCGGAGCGTGGAGGAAGTCGGTGATGGATGACGCGATTCAGCAGAGATGGAGTGCCGAGGGAGCAGGAGAGGTTGCCATTGAGAGGAAGAAAAGGAGGAGGAGTACAAGGAAGTCTGATCATGTAATACTTTTTGTTATAAAATAACTCTACTATTTAAATAATTTTTTTTCCCAAAAGCATAATTTTTTCGTAAGACCGAATCATTTAGTAGCTTTCTTATAATGCAATTCTACTATTTGAAGAAAAAACATTTCCTTAAAAAGATGATTTTGAACCTTCATTAAAGAGAAAATGGCATGTGTCAAGAATTGAAAAATTAATCGTGAAAGAGAAAATTTAGAGAAAAGTGAAGGTTTTACTATATTTAAAATGGAGAAGGCAAGAGTGCAATTTCTCCCTTAAATTAAAAAAATGGTCGTAATAATGTATTTTGAGTAATTAGTTTTTGATTAAACGTGCACAATTTTGGAGAGAGGTGTAATGTAAGCTTAAGGGACTAAATTGCTCATTAATGTAAGTATAAGGGGCTAAAATTCATTCTCCGATAAAGAAGCAATTATCAGAAAGGAAACTTCTTGTACTAGAAGAGACTGCTTCAGACGCGCTGTCCGGGGAGCGTGACTGTTGCGGGATACTATTACTTGGGAGGCGAGCCGAAAGGCTGTGAGACAGACTTGGTTGAAGTGGGGTAGGTCCCAACTTTCTAATAATACGTCCTCTTTTGCTTTATGACTCTGTTGACAGATAGATTTGGAAACTTTCCAAGGTCCTTCGCCCTTCACCGCAGCCGCACCCCGAGTTCACACCTGTTATCTCAAGGCCATCCCGTGAACCGTTGATTCCCAGATCGTGGCGGCAAAGTTGTCCCGCAACATGTAGCTCTAGCGAACCCGTTTGCTTGGGGGTGGGTTGCGTGTGTACGTGTCGAATGAAAATTGAAGAGCCTCGTGTTTAGTGAATGAAGTAAAAGTTGGCGGTCTTCCCTTTGCGGGAGCAGTAAAGGCGGGAAGTAAACCATAAATGAAATGACACCTTGGAAAAAGTGCTCGATTTCTAAAAATGAAAAGAATTATTCTTACTTTTTAATTATTGTTTAATCATCTATATTTATTGACCGATACAAATAATATAATGAAATAGAAAAAAGGAAATATAAATTAATTTTAATGTTGATATTTAAGCAATAAATAAAAGGACAGATTAACTAACCCATTAGAATAGGTGTCTCCAAGTTGCTTTCATCCTCTGAAATTTATTAACACAAAAAGGACATTAGTTCACTTTAGTTAAAATAGAATAGAAACTCAACCAAAAGAGAATATAGAAAAGGTCAACCCAACTTAAAGTTTCCGTCTGGAACTGGGCTGGGGAACTGGATTTCGCCAAGTGCGCACTAGAATATCAGCGAAAGAGTGTGTCCTCTTTGTCTATGGAAAGCTACACGATAGAGAGACTATGACAAGACAATTGACCATATCTATATTACCTTTTCTTTTTCAGAAATATATGTTATATCTTGTCAGACAAGAAAATAGACACACTGATACTTGGATAATATATATATATTCTCATCCAATAAGCATCGTAAGTAACAAGAATCCTCCTTTAAGTCATCTATTAGTTTGCATTATGGATAATTAGGCGAATTCCTCTAGTAGAAATGGATCATTTCTAGGCTATATCTTTAACAGTTAGGTCATTTATATTTCAAAATCGAGCAAAAACTCAAGTCATTTCAAGCAAGTCTTTTAGTGCTGTTACTTTGAAGATATTAGAGTGTCCAAATCGAATGGGTGGTTTTTGATTTCAATCATGGGCTAGTTCTTGTTACATCATAATATTATATGTTATATTTTTTTAGAAATTCTCTTCATTCTTATAAGAATTCTCGGGAGGAGATATTACATCATAAGTGGTATGACTTTCTAACTTCTAAGATGGTCGAAGAAGCTAGTAGAAAATAAATCAAAGGAAGTAGATATGTTGCTCTTTAAAATTAACACGCAGAAATCACCTTCCATATTTGGTGTCTTCCCATCGAATCCGGATTCCCTGCTGTAACCATGTGTTACAGTAACTGTTCCGTTGCTGAGAGAGAGAGAGAGAGAGAGAGAGAGGGTAATCTCTTCCTTCCTCTCAGTAATATGGACAACACCCTGTTGTAACCCATGATTACAGCAGGGATCCAAATCCCTTCCCATCTGATCTGAGCAGGTGCCCAATGTGACAATAATCTCAACCACCATGTCTATACAATCCCCAAATATTGCTATCATTAAAAGCTCTCCCTCTCAATCTCTAATCACTGATATCTAGAGTGAGAGACCCAATTGTAGAGAGCCCTACTTTCTCATCAAGGACTGGGATTTCAGACACCGTAACTGCCGGCAAGCCTTACCCCACTTATAGAGTTGACAGACAAAAGCTAAATTACACATTAGTAGGCATGCGAGAAATTGCATCACACCTTCTTAACTACTCGACAAGAAACATCATAGCATTTTATACACTTCTCTATACCATTTTGTAAAAATCGATATTTGTTTGTGCCCTGTGTTTAGTCTTTTGAGTTACACTTCTCTACGACAATAATTGTAAAGGATTTAAGGATGAAGCCGAATTTAAATAGTAAATTGAGGCTCAAATTTTTCTAAATGACTAGTTATTGTGGTACAAAAGAAAATGATTTTAGGTCGACTTGGAAGCTCAGTGCATATAAACTATATCCTATAATATCAGTTAGCTTGATGATACGATAGATGTTTTGTCAATTTCGAAACAAAAACTAAGGACCTAACCAAAAGCTGATCCCTAGAATTATACTTTTATGTCACGAATTGACCCTTTTTTTAGTACTTTTTTAATATCTACTCTCATATGGTATATGCTTTTCCATACCATTGTTTAGTCGCCAATAAGTGCATAACCTACAAAACATTTCGAGAGCCGAATACTAATAATATTAGTGTTAAAAGACGTCACCTTTCTTCCACGGAAAGCAACATGAGCTGTATATTCAAGTTGACTCGTACTTATTAGGTTAAATTGCATGCACCTTTCAATTCTCTGGAGTCTTGACTCGTGCTTAATAGATTAAATTGCATGCCCCATTGGACTTTATTGCATGGAACCGTTAAGGCCGGTCGAGTGTCATATCAACTGGCCTATGTTTGTTTGAATAATTGAGTTCTTAATACTAGTGGAGTTCATAATACTCACCGGGTCAATTACGACTACAGAGCGACCGGTAAGGCCTGGTCAGCTAAAACCTCAGGATGAGGTGTGAACTGTGAAGTCATCGTTGCTCATTGGCTATTCTTAACCAAAGTGTAGGAAGTTACTTCTATTGTTCAATGGCGAGCTTAGAAAAGGTTCACTATTAGGGACGACATACGTCACGAAATGACATTTCTCCTGCTCCAAATTGACCGGCTTAGTTCAATTTTGGAACAAGAGTATTACTTGCCAACTAATCGGAAAACCCATCCCCACCACCCACAAACCCCCACCCCAGCTCGGACAAACAAAAATGCTGCATCCACATACAGAGCGAGTGTGGAGCTTAATATATTTCACCTGGGGACAAAATCCAGTTACGAATTCATAAATGTGTGGTAATACCGCTAATAGAGAAAAACACCCCCGGGTAAAATCTGGAATACAGGATCAACGTTTGACACCCTAATTCCTGGGACCTAAATTGTCTACCTCTGCCAAAATAAAAACAATACACCATAACAAAATTAAGACGGTTCACGAGAAACTCTTCATTCCCAACCAGTTGGAGCAGCGGCAGAAGGTATAGTAGCATCAACCCCAGCAGCAGCCGGAGGTGGAACTGCTGCATCCCATCCACCATCAGCAATAGTCGGTGCTGAACAACAAGGAACAAAGCAAATACTTAAGAGACTTCCAAACACAGATCATAAGAATCACCAGTGATGACACGTTGGCCAATTCTGAAACCCATAGGTATACACTATAACAGAAATACTATATAAAGTATTATCTACCAACTAAGATGTTACGCATATAAAATAGCCAACAGGGGTCCATCAAACTTGCCACTAATAATGCATAGACGGTCCTTTCTTTAAGCACTCATCAGCTATCCAACAAATAAGATGCACTTACGACTAAAAATGCAAAGGCATGTAATGAAATATATCTCATGTTCCATTATATGACAAGTTCCCATTTATAGGGAGACAAGGCATACTCACCAGCATCAGCCGTCCAACCAACACCAGGAACAGCTGGAATGGAAGTGGGTGCAGCAACATCAGTACCCCACTGGGCATCTACCATTTGGCTTGGCCATTGATCACCAAGTGCAGCAGGGGCAGGGTAATCGACATAATCTGCTGGTGCATCCTCGTCTTGTTGTTCCTTAGACTCCTCAGGTTCTCTGTAGAAAAATAAATCAACCTGGAAGACATCCACTATTATTAGCCAAACATAGAAGTAAGAAAGGATTTAATTGCTAGGAATTCAACGTGCTTAGATAATTGCCAGGAACTCATTAGAAAGCATATGCTTAGATAGGGAGAAAGAATAACGCATGCTGTGAACCCCCAACTAGTTTTGAAGAAAGGCATAGATGATGATGAACTAGTTTGGAAATAAGGCTTAGATGATGATGATTAGACCTGGCAAACGGGTATACCCGCCGGGTACGGGTACAAGCCGATCGGTTCCGGGTAAAACCGGGTCGGGTAAATTTTACCCATTTTTCCTTGGGTAGTCATTTTCAAGGCCTGTACCGCGGGTAAATAATTAAATAAATAATTTTTTTAATAAACAGGATTTAATTACCACATCTTGATTACATTCCAACTACTTAGGGCTATTCTTTTTCTTCATTTGTTTCTTTTGCTTCCTTCGGCTACCTAGCATGTTCCTCCTTTCAATTAGTTGTTGGAACTATTTTCAATTTCACAACAAAATAATAATTATATCAACTAAAATTTTAAATACCGTATCCCATTGTCCCCCTACACACAATCCAAAATAAAACAAATTAAATTCCTAACAACTATGCAATCCCATTTCCTACCAACAATCCAAACAACTACTACAACTTATATAAAGAAAACAAAAATAACTACAACATGTAAAAAAAAATAACTACTAAATTTCAACAGATAGAACATTACATCATGCATAAATAATGCAAAATGAAGTCATCCATTCGTCGCAGAATTTGTGTCCAACTACGGCGAACAGTGGCAGCGGTGATGCGAGCTTCATGATCGGCGGTGGTGGACTCGACGATTGACTGCCGGTGGCGGCCGATCTGCAAGATCTGTGAGGTAAGGGATAGATCGGCGCCGCAGATTTGTGAGGCGAGGGATAGAGAGAGTGTGGCGCTGCAGATCTATGAGAGGGCCGAGTGGCAGAAGATTGGTGGCGGTCGGCGATGGCCTTGTTAGTTGTTACAGTGAGGGGAAAGATGGAGTGATGGCGGTAGATCTCAGCCGAGAGGGGCGGCGACGTAAGAGTGAGAGAGAAGGGCCTGAGAGGCGAGAAGTGCGAAAGAAATGAGAATGAATGGTTAGGGCACAAAAGTAGTCCTTTATATATGCATAAAATCCGGGTAAACCGGGTTACCCGCTACCCGACCCGGACCGACCCGAAAATTACGGTTCAGTTCGGGTCGGGTCTGATTTCAGCGGGTCTATCATATACGTACCCGTATCCGGAATTTTTGGACGGGTACGGGCCAAAAATTGCCAAGTCTAATGATGATGAAGAACTAGTTTGGAAGAAAGGCTTAGAGCCATCAAAAAAAACATATGCAACAATGTTAACATAATTGGTAAACCGCTACACCCAACCGTAGTACAACCAAGGAGGGCAAACCAACACTGAAATGATCATCCATTTTAATAAACAGTCTTGTCCCTTGATAAAGAATTACACTAAAAACAGTACTTGAGCATATACAACTAACATAAATAAGGATATTGAAATTAAGAGAGTAATTTCAAAAACAACTTACCATCACATCCCATTTGTGCCCTTGGTTAATAACACCACGCATCTGCAGAACCATCCTCCCCAACAGCCAGAACAAACAACCAATGCTGTGCTTCCCCTTGTTATTGGCAGGGATACCAATATCCACATAACGCATTGGGGAATCAGTATCACAAAACGCAATGGTTGGAATATTTCCTAGAGCAGCCTCCTTGATAGGCTGTAGACACAGAATATATTGACAGGTCATAAATTAAAAGCATATATCAAGGGAAAAAGAACCTCCGGGAAGTGTAAGCCCATTCGTGTTAATTATTCTTGAGTCATTCTGCAATTATCATATCTATTGCAAACACCAATATTGATAAATTCAATCACATGAAGCCAATAGATAAGAACCTGATGATCAGTTCTTGGATCAGTTAGAATGAGGAGACGAGGCTCACTGAACGAAGTCTGAAGCTGGTTAGTGAAGGTTCCAGGAGTGTGACGTCCAGCAATAGCATTAGCACCAGTGTACTGAGCAAACTTCAAAACAGCTCTTTGACCATAGGGTCTTGCCGACTGCACAATAATGTCCTTCGGGTTTTCAATAGCGACAATAACTCTTGCTGCCATTAGAAGCTTCTCCCATGTCTTCCCGAGATTAATTATGTAAATTCCTGAGCAATTGAATTATACACGGCAATGCAAAGAATGAAAAACTGAAGCACATAAGTGAGCTGATAAGCACTCTTATTGTGAGGAAATAACATAGAGGAGGATAGATAAATCTCTACAAATAATAGCATCCAGTTACACTCAATACAGAGTCAGATAAAGAGGACATAGAGTCTAAGATGTATCACTTGAGGTCTCAAGTCAATGGTGAAAACATGCGTTAGATCACTTGAACCTTCCTATTAGCAAATTAAATGGGTGCCAAGTTCCTAACTGTTACACAATCTTGAATACAAATACCTTAACTTACAACAAGCTACAAAAGACATTTGCAGTATGCAAAGAACGGAACAAAGCAGAAAAGGATTTGCCAATTCAGGTCAATTCCCTTTTAAATTTTGTTTGGCAACGCCCTGGTGCCCCAATTTGTCAACCTTTCTTGAAGAGACCTTGGACGTCCTTGTCTTTGTGAATACTCTAACCAATGATCGGATTTAAAAATTTTCTCTTCAACTTGAGAGGATGTTGGAATCACACAACACCCCAGAGGCAGCTTCCACTGTAGCCAACCTATCCTCGTTAAGTGCTCCCTCCTTGTGCATTACCGGTCTAAGATACCTAAAGAATCTTTCTAAGGTACTAATTGACCATCCACACTTACCTCCTCCCAGGCCTCCACCTAGTTTTACTTAAGCTGCATAATGCATTTTGTAGTTATGAATCGCCAAATATACTTCTCTGGTCAGACTTGGTTATAATCACATATTCCCTGAGATAAAAATAATCTATTCATGGTGATGGCAGATTGGTCATTTGAAACTTTCACCACGATAATAATATGTCTTTGTTCTGATATCGCCTGAAGCACATCTAAACCTTAGGCTGAGAGTTCTATATGCGCAACACATTAATCACTCATGAACTGCTATGCAAAAGGCGAAAGCAATATATTTGTGTACTTTACCCCAACAATTCTGCCTTGCTTAAATCAAACTTCGGTGTACTCAGTAACGAATTGCGATGGACACCAATTTTCAGTTTCTTTGGCTTCATAACGTTATTGATGTATCAAAACAATTGGATAAACTTCATCTATTGCTCTTATGAATTCCCTATGTCTACAAACAAAACTGATCCATGATCCACGTTACTTCTTCTCTAGATTGACTCGTACTCACAGGCAATTACATTTATATGGTAGCGCACTTGCGTCCACTCGTAACATTGTCGTAACGATCAGTACGAAATTAGGAGATCGTGGCGATAAAAGGCACGTACGTATTGAAAATCAGGTGGGGGGGGGGGGGGGGGGGGTTTACCGTCATTGCGGCGCTTGAAGACGTAGCGCTCCATTTGGAAGTCGCAGTTTTTGGTGCCGAGATGGACTTCGGCGGCCAACATCATCTGAATATCCGCCTCCTTCGTCGTCAGAACTTTCTGCCCACTCGCCATTTCTCTGTCGACGTTAAGCTTTGCTGCCGCGGCTAGGGTTTCAACAATTTGCTCGTATGACGATAAGTGTGAGTAGTAATTGGATCGCTTTTGTTTCCCCTCGTTTTAAGGTTTTGCTTTATGGGCTTTTAAAGTTTGATCATGGGCTTGTCTACAAGTTTTGGGCTTTGTTTTTGCTCCGTTTCGAGGAAAGCAGATCGCAACTGTTTTGGGCTATCTATCTGTACTTCTATCTCTCTATGCTACGTATAAAATAACACCATTTTGTTCTTATATAATTGTGTGATTACAGTATTGACAATTTGAATCAAAAGAATTTATATTTTAACGCAACATACAGAAATTATTTACATACAAAATAACTACCTTATAGGACATACCTGGTTTTTAAATTTGAAATTCATTCCAAAAAGTACATAATATATATCTTAAGGACCATGCTTGATATTATAAAAATAGTATACCGCTAACTTTACTTTTTCACACGTATCGCGTGCCATGATAGCCGGTCTGATACTACTTAGGAAGGGAATAGCCAAGTTGGTGTGGAACCTCAACAATGACAAGTGATATATCTGAATGATGTCACTTGGTAAACATGAGAAAAATAACTACCTAGGTAACTTTCACTTTTTGATGACTTCCTCTCTTTGCATGTGCCAGAGCTACTTGTACATGTTAAGGGACAACACTCTTAAGGTCAACCATTTTTTTAACTTTCAATTTTACTTTGTTTTTCTTCACTTTTCCTCTCCAAAAAAATATTTAGAATAGTCACTAAAATAATTTAGATATTAACCCGACCTCCTAACGCTCTCCTACTTTCTACCTCAGTACCCACGTTTCTTCCCATCCATTTGTAATTGCATATAACTCATTTTCTCTTCGATTTTCTCTCACCATCATGCCACTCTCTCTCTCTCTCTCCCTCCCTCCCTTTCCCTCCCTTTTACTTGAGTCCACTATATAATTTGCAATATTATTTAGTTTGTTATGCTAATTCTTTGTATAGATCCACTGAACAAAATTAAGAGACATTGCATATATGTATAGATCATTAGATCCACTGAAAAAAATTATTTTTATGTGTCGGGAGAGACATTGCATGTTGGTTTAAGTGAAGTATCAATCAACCCCAACTTGGTTGAATGCTTTGAGGTCATATGGAATAAAAGCTAAAGTACAAACTTGGTGAAGAAGATCATTGACTTCATCTTTCATGACTGAGCACCTTCTTCTTTTTGGCTTAAACTGGAGAACCATGAGAATGTTGGAGTAAGTAGTGAAGAAAGAGATATGATTTAACATATGATAACGATTTAAACTGCTGATTACATGGTAAAATGCAATTATCTCGAAGAATATTTCGAAAAGTTTTACGGAGTACTTGACAATAGCCAACACGATATCCACAAAAGCTGCAAAATCTCATTTTCTGTGATTCTTCTTTTGGGAAGCTCAAAGCTTCCCACTTATAGCTACGTGAGAATGTCAAAGGGCAAGCATGGGTCCGGCTGACGCTGGTCCAAAGCAACCGATGTAGCAAGTCCCAGCTTGTTTCCACCCCTTACCTAGCTAGCGAATGTATTGTGATTCTCAAGTCTCAATAGGTCTTTGGATGGACAATATATTACAACTTTCAAGAAACAATGATCTATGCAGAACATGCTTGTTATTTGGTCAAATTTTTTTGTAAAAGTGATGGAGGGAGATCAACATTTTGATCAATTTGGTGCCATGCATACTCGTACAAGTTGATCGATCGACACGCTATTGCCACTTAAAATTCCTTTTGTGGAATATATGCCCATATGGGTGGATTAAAGATTGAATTTCCACGAGAGACGTTTTCAGATAAAATGCTTTTGCTCGTGGAGAGACTGATAAGGAGGCAATGGGGAGCTAAGCTATATTTATGTCGTCAATTTGGGAATCTTACTATCTCCTCATCCCTAGTTCAGTCTTCGCCTATATATAGATGCCTCGTAAGGGAGATTAGGTCATGGCATCAGTGGGAGGAAGAGTGGCCTTGTATGGAGACAGAGAGTCATGTTTGGTAGCCAAGGATGACTTGCCTAAATTCTCACTAACAAGCATGTTGCTAGCTAGTTATCACTGGCCTTTCTCAGCAGTGGTTTCTAAGCTTGTCATCCTTGCTAACCAGATTGGCCCTTGTCTTTCATGCTAGACCTTCTCTTCCATGCATAGTTGGAACTGATGCCTGCTCTCAGAATCAGAAGCACTAAAATGGCACACGGTCACTTATATATGTGTGGTCTAGTTATATTTACTTATATTTTGGTCTAGCTATCCTTTATATGTATTCATGGTGTGGCACAAAGTGTAGCCTGCCGCTGCCTACAGACGATTTAATGTCACCTTCCTTTGTGTTCTCTCGTTTGCTTACTATCAACTTTCTTTATGCAGAGTTTGCTTGCAAACGGTGGTTCCAAAATATCAGTTATTACCATTGTTGCCGTGTTTGCACACTGCTCCGTCGAAATCAAGCCCTCCAAAACTAAACAAGAAGAGGCATTGATTTCAGGTCTGCAAAGTTTGCCATGAAGCTGGTCGGATTCTGCTTCTTATCAACAAGAACATTTGCTGCTCTGATATACTAATATTCTACTTAGAGAGAGATATTTTTTTTTTTTTGGTTTAAAGAGACTTAGAGAGAGATATTTGGCGAACGAATACCCACCGAGTTTTGCTTTTCCCGGAAGGAAGAGTGGTATGCTTTAGTCAAATGAACAAATTTTGACTCCTACCCGAGTTATAGGGAAAAAAATATTTGGCTGCTACCTCGGTCGGAGAAATCTTCTTCCTGCCTCCTATATAGCGATAATAAATCGTCTCTAAATATTTCTAGTGACGCTAAAAAAGTGCTGCTAATAATTGTTGTTGAAAATGTTAGAAGAAAAGTCACTATAAACATTTAACGACTATTAATTGTCACTATATACGGGGTTGGAGAAAGATTCCTACAACCCGGATAGGAGCCAAAGTTTGTTCTTCCTATTTAGGATATTAATCTTCTGAACCGCCAATATGGGTAATATATGCATAATCTTTGCAACAATCAAGTGCACATAAAATAACCTACCAAAAAATAAGTCCACGTAACATTACATTATAACCTATCATGAACTGCAAGTCTTTGACAGAGAGAGATCAGACTATGATTCATAAATAAAAAAAAAAACATCTTTACGAATTTGATTGTTTTTCACATTTAGGAGATCAATCCTTTGAATCCCAAAATGCATAAACATTACACAATGATCTGTAATAAATTCCCGTTGTTTAACTTATGAAAAGAATATTCGGTGCCCCAGACCTGAAGTGGCAGCGAGGTCGAGAAACAAGAAGCAATCCAAGTTTTAAAAAAATGAAGAAGATGAAAAGGAGATGAGAAATGGGGCTTGTAGTATAATAACAACATTTCTTTATGATGCGGGAATTTTGCATTAATTGTCGTGAATTTTGATAGCTTCACGACTATGGACGAAGCTACTGAGCAATATACTCTTGGTCTGAAGCCACCAAGTTATCATGAAGTGATGCTAATAGTACTAATAAAAATGGTCGATAATACATGTAAGTTGACAACAGATCATGTAGAAGTGGAAGAAAACTGGTGGCAGGATTTTGTGCCATGGTTGGAAGGAAAATGAAGAAAGGATTTTGATTAACTTTTTCGCTAATAGTCTTCTCCTTCTCCGCTCGCTGATTTTGTTTAATTTTTTAGACAAACTAGCTAAGTCGAGACTGAGTTTTGCATTAACGAACTTGAGCCGAGTTCAAACATTCATGTCTGGCTTATAAACGAACATGAGCTGAACTCAAACATCACTCAAAATATACGAACCGAGTTCAAACACACCCATGTTGGGCTCAAACTCACTTCCTATACAGCCTAGTCCTAGAGGCAACTTGTTTCTTGAGTCCATTGATGCTTCCTTGCAAGATGAGAATTGATTAGGCTTGTTAACACGAGATTCGAAATTGCCACTATCACTTTGTTAAGGGTCCTTGAAAAACAAATAAATTGAGAAACGTGTTTACAAAAGGAAGAAGGGCCCAACTGCAAATGGTTAAAGGGGACACAAAAGAAAAGATTCGCAAAAATAGTATTAATGGGTATTGAAACATGCAGTCTCTAGTTTAAAGGTAGTTGGTCCACTTATTCTTGCACTTAGATTGGTTGATGCCTTGATGGTGAGAGAAAGTTTCCAAATAGGACACATCTATAAGGCTATGGATGAAGTTACATATGATTGCGGGTGCGAGTCAATATACGAGGAATTCATGAGATTATTGACGGTAGGTGGAGTGTTTAACTCCATCACTCGTCGCATGCAGCTGATTATCTGTTGAACCCAAAGGGGTTGTCCTAGCTTAACCAGAGGTCTCGTGTTCGAGCCCTGGGAATGCAGCTGCGTTAAAACTTGGTAGGGAGAGCTTTTCCGCCCATGTGGGCCTGCCCGGCTCGAACCCGGATTAGTCGGCTCCCAATGTGGTGTCCGGAAACCGGGTGGTCTAACCAAAAAAAAAAGTGATACCCCGGGTGTTAAAAGTCTTGAACGTTATTGATGAATAATTATATAAACCCAAAGAATTTGTCATCAGTGCTCTTATGTATGCCCTATGTCTACAAACAAAACTACTCCATGATCCACATTACTTTTTCTCTAGTTGACTGATACTCACACGCTATTACTTCCATATGTTAGTGCACGTGCGTCAATACATACACATTGTCGTAATGATCAGTACAACATTAGAAGATTATGTGACAGAAGGCACATACGTATTGAAAATGGGGGGGGGGGGGTATATTTACCGTCGTTGCGGCGCTTGAAGACGTATTTAGGTGATCTTAGACAATTTGATGTACTTTCATTTCCACCTTTTAATCCTCTGTGGTTGCTATTGTAGCAAGCTTTTAGGTTGCGCAAGAAATATCATGCTCAAATTGTGGATCATTTCCATGCATTTAGCTTTTTTTTTGGGCCATTTGTTTAATATCATGATTTATACTTTGACCAGTATTACATTGTGACATTTGATTTCCTTCGATGGAAATAACTTCAAATGCAGGCGCATATGTGAAATGGAATCTGTAATTTTCCTACAGATGAAGATATTTATATTATATGGAATCTCTTACAAATGATATGGCAAGCATTGCATTTTTTTTTTAATTTTTTTACCATCTATCATATAAGAACATTGTGTATGCTCTTTTTTACATCAATTTCTCTAAGTTGCCTAGGGTTAATATTATTATTATTAGCAGTGGCGGAGCTAGGATTTCATCTCAGGGGTACTAACAATATATCGAAATCAATAATTTTTTTTATAAGTAAAATAACAAATAAAAAATAAAAAACATAGTGCCTTTTTCGATAATACACAAAAAAAAATATACAAAAAAAGTATTCAAAAGGTCTTATTAAGTTTCATAAGAGCCACAAAGACTCTTTACAGTACAAAAGAAGTGAATACAAAATAGATATTTCAAAGTTTATAAACGATAGTACTAAATAACTACTCGATGAGGCGCCGAAGATTGGTAAATCACACATTCGATATCTCAATCCAATTGAGTCTCATTCTCCATCAACAATCTCAATATATCAAATGCTCAATGCACAATTAACAACAAAAAATTATCAATTAATAATCTCAATTCTCAAATGCACAATTAACAATCTAAAATTATCAAACCAATAACCAATGCTCAAATGGGAAAAAATTATTCAAAATGCACATATCCGACAATGATGTTTCACTTTTGCTGTAATTCTTTACGTTTTCTATTACTTCTAACCTTCATGTTTGAACTTTGAATGCCCTAGTATTGTACTTTTTCCCTTTTAAATATATGTTTTTGGAATTGTTTTTGCTATCACATTTAGTGTTTCACTTTTTGCTGTAATTTTTGGTGATTTATATAGTTATAGGTGATGAGAACATCAGGGGTTATTACTTGACAATTGAATATAGCTCCACTTACAATTCAATTCAATATTTAGCGCTTTAGCTGTAATTAAGTGTTTAGCCGACGTCGCCCATATGCGATTTGCTGGAGTGAGACAGTGGCCGTGAGACGGTGAGAATTGAGAGAGTTAGAGATCGTGTCGTGAAAATTGAAAGGAGAGAGAGAAAGTCATGAAAATTGAAAGAGGTGAGAGAGAGATTCTAAATAAACTATATATATATATATTCTCCAAAATCTCAGGGGGTACATTAGCCCCCCCCCGGTACAAGTGTGGCTCCGCCACTGATTATTAGTTATCTGTGAGAAAAGTTTGAATGAAGGTCTGCTCGTGATTTTATAATTTATACCGATTTATCAGCTTTTGTACCATTTCATTACCTAAAGACTAGCTTTTGATTAATTTTGAATCTTTATATTGTCAAAGGTATAAAGTTAAGTTAAAGTTATTTGATTCAATGGCTTATATCGAGTTTCCTTTGCTTAAACATTTTTGGCTAACTGTAATGACAAAGTTTATATAATTTTTGCCAAAATAATGTACAGTTTTAGAAGCCGGTTTCCAATCAAAATCAAAATAGACTTTGCTTTAGCAAAAAGTCAAATTACTTCTCTGCAATAAATCTAACCATTTTCTTGAGACTAATATCATAATTGAATATTTTATTTTATTTTAACTTTGCTTAATTGCAGCACCTACTTTATCAGAATTTTTCCCTCCATCTTCGAAAAGAAAAAAGGGAAGAAGATAACTAGAATATTATTAACTTTTATGCGTTGGATGGATATGTTCATCAAATTAGTTTCGTCAAAAAATTGTTGAACTTATTATGACTTCAAAACATATTTTTATTCATTCTTTTTTATTTGAGATTGTCATAATTTTGATATATCTTATCTGCATGCAAGGCGCGGGTTAAAAGCTAGTAATCATATAAACCCAAAGAATTTGTCACTAGCGCTCTTATGCATTCCCTATGTCTGCAAACAAAACTACTCCATGATCCATGTTACTTTTTCTCTAGATGACTCATACTCACACGCTATTACTTCCATATGTTAGCGCACGTGCGTCAATACATACACATTGTCGCAACAATCGGTACAACATTAGGAGATTATGCGACAAAAGACACGTACGTATTGAATATTGGGGGGGGGGGGGGGGCGTGTACGTTACCGTCGTTGCGGCACTTGAAGACATAGTGCTCCATTTGGAAGTCATAGTTTTTGGTGCCGAGATGGACTTCTATGGCCAACATCATCTGTATGTTCGCCTCCTTCATTGTCAGTACTTTCTGCCCACTCGCCATATTTCTATCGACCGTTAAGTTTTGTTGTTGCAGGTAGGGTTTTTAGCAGTCGGCTCGCATGATGATATAAGTGTGTATTTAAATAGTTATACTTTAGCAGTCGGCTCATATCTATCTATGGATCTACCTATGCTACATATAAAGTGAACATTGTTTGATAGTTAGTATAATACCACTTTGATCTCACATAATTACGTGATTAGAATATTGGTAGTCTGAATCAAAAGGAATTATATATAAAGCAACACAAAAACATTATTTACATGCAAAATAACTACCTAGCGGACATACATGGTTTTCAAATTTTGAAATTCATTCCAAAAAATACATATCTTAAGAATAATGCTTGATATTGCAAAAAAAGGTATAGTGCAATAGTACTTTTTCATACGAATCGCCTGCCATGATTATTGGTACTACTTACGAAGGGAATAGCCAAGTTCGCGTGGAACCTCGGCAATGACAAGTGATATATCTGAATGATGTCACTTGGTAAATATGAGTTGAAATTTAAAACTTAAAAAACAAAAAGCAGCAACAAATAACTACCAGCTATATAGGTAGCTTTCACATTTAACTTCATCTCTTGGCAGGTGCCACAGCTACTGGTACATGTTAAGGGACAAAACTTTTATGGTGAACCTTTTTTTAACTTTCAATTCAAATTTTTTTTTAATAACTATTTGAAACCATCTACTTCACTCCTAATTTTTTAAAAAAAATGTCATGAAAATAATTAAAAATATTAACCTGACATCCTAATGCTCTCCTATTTTCTACCCCATGTACCCACTTCTTCCCACCCATTTGGAAGTTGGAACTGCATATAACTCATTTCTTTATAATTTTCTCTCACCATCGTTTCATTTTCTCTCTCTCTCTCTCTCTCTCTCTCTCCCCTTTTTTACTTGGGTCCATATTATATTTGCAATAATATTTATTTTGATATTTTAACTCTTTGTATAGATCCACAGAACAAAATTTTAATTTGTGGTAGGACGGACAATGCATGTAGTAAACCCATAACCCACCCTAGTCTAAGTGAAGTATAAATGAACCCCAACTTGATTGAATGCTTTGAGGTCAAATGGAATAAAAGCTACAAACTTGGTGATGAAGATCATCGATTTCGTCTTTCATGACTGAGCACCATTTTTCTTTTTGGCGTAAACTGAAGAACCATGAGAATGTTGGAGTGAGTAGTGAAGAAAGAGATATGGTTTAAAGTATGATAACCATGCAAATTGCTGATTACATGGTAATTAAAATGCAATTTTCTCGAAGAATATTTGGAAAAGATAATTATTACTGTATTTGACAATAGCCACAAAAGCTGCAAAATCTCATTTTCTGTGATTCTTCTTTTGGGAAGTTGAAAGCTTCCCACTTATAGCTATGTGAGAATGTCAAAGGGCAAGTATGGGTCCGGCTGTCGCTGTTCAAAGCAACTCATGTTGTAGTAAGTCCCAGCTTGTGTCCACCCAATCCAATTACCTAGCTAGCGAATGTCTTGTGATTCTCAAGTCTTAATAATCGTTTGGATGGACAATATTCTGCAACTTTCAAGAAACAATGATCTATGTAGAACATGCTTGTTGCTTGGTCGAAATTGTGTGCTAAAAGTGATGAAGGTAGATCAAAATTTTGATCAATTTGGTGTCACGCATACTCGTACAAGTTGATCGATCGACACGCTATTGGCACTTGAAATTCCTTTTGTGGAATATATGCCCATATGGGTGGATTAAAGATTGAATCTCCACGAGAGACGTTTTCAGATAAAATGCTTTTGCTCGTGGAGAGACTGATAAGGAGGCAACGGGGAGCTAAGCTATATTTACGTTGTCAATTTGGGAATCTTACTATCTCCTCATCCCTAGTTCAGTCTTCGCCTATATATAGATGCCTTGTAAGGGAGATTAGGTCATGGCATCAGTGGGAGGAAGAGTGGCCTTGTATGGAGACAGAGAGTCATGTTTGGTAGCCAAGGATGACTTGCCTAAATTCTTACTGATAGGGTAGGTCAAGCGTTTAGCCAGCTAGCTATCACTGGCCTTTCTCAGCAGTGGTTTCTAGGCCTGTCATCCTTGCTACCAGATTGGCCCTTGTCTTTCATGCTAGACCTTCTCTTCCATGCACAGTTGGAACTGATACCTGCTCTCAGAATCAGAAGCAAAAAAGACGTACATGGTCACTTATGTAAGGTTTCACTTTTGAAGCGATTTATGTTTATGCACAAGCCAAAGGTAGAGATTAAGGGACTATTGTCAAACCATGGGTTAGGCACTCAAGTCATCCCGCTCCATTGGTGCCACACTGCCACTCTCTTTTTACTTCAAGCGTTCACTCCGGTTACCCAAACATTTAAGATCGTTGGACAAGACGTGAATATACCTTTTGTCTATTTTTTTTTTACGATAATTGTTAAGTAATAACTCCAAAGATCGCTTAATCAGGACAGGGTTCCGTGCTTAATGGGGTATCACACCCTCTCTCTGTGTTAAAGTACTCCCATTTCTATCATCTTTTACGTAGTCATGAATCAGTCACACATACAATTGAAAACTTTATTGGTTTTGAATTACTTGGTTTCGGCAACTCCCCCCCCCCCCCCCCCCTGCGGTGTTTAGAGCATGGAAGGATTTTTCCGTTAAGGACGGACAAGTCATAAGGATGACCTTTCTTTCACGCTCATCATATTCGTTGCGTCCAAAATTGCCCAAAAAAGGACGGACAAGTCATAAGAATTTTCCATAATGCTTGTCTTGTGTTTTTGAGAAACTTACTGGGACTTGCAAGTTTGAGCATCACGTATGCTCTGAAAGCATAGTGCTTCGTTGTGTGTTGTGACTGATGAAGGCAAGGTGAAATGCCTAGGACAAACTTTTTGATAATGTTTAAGTACTTGGATTGGAATCTCGGGTCTCCCTTGCACGGAGAAACACATATGTGCGCGCCCACACAAACATGCATACTCACACAGATCATGATACTATATATGCTGAGAAAATATTAAGTAGTTGTCTAACACCACGTCATCGACTTAGGCGGTGTTAGACTTTCACTTATACTGTGCGAACTAAGCAAGATTGTCAAATAGTAAGTGGGACATCTATTCAGCTAGATAGTTATTTGTTTAAGTAATTAAAAATATATCAATTAAAAAATAAAAAATACAAAACCCACATCTCCAACCCTAATCCTTTCATGTCTCAGCAGCTCATCTCTCTCTCTCACTCTCACTCACCGAGACACACACATGAATACAGAGTAGCATCCTACCTAGACTCCCTCTTCTCTGGGATGGCAAACAAAAGAAGGAAAGACTGTTTGACCTAATGGAGGTAGAAGCCGTGGAGACCTTTGGTGGTGGAAAGGATGTGGCACTATTTTCCGGTGGGAGCCATGATCACCACCTTGACGCTACCGTCGTCACCATCACAACTCCGGTCGTTTGACTGAATAGTCGCTTTGCCGGGCATTGATTCACGACAAAGGATTTTCGGCGCAGATCTGCTCTCTTCCATCATTTTTCAAGCATACAAAGTCAGAAAAGGCGTCTACCTCTTATCGACTAAAATAGCTAGAGGAATCGGCTATGATTTCAGATTCTTAGATTTGTTTGCACTTTTGAATTTCTCATCATGGAATTTATTTTTGACATAACCCCAAGTGTAACAGATAAGGTTATTCATGTGATTTGCCACTTTTCTTTTTATTTTTCTGTTTTTATGTTCAAAAACTTCTTCTTTTTCAACCTATAACCATTCGAGATTAGGAAATGGATCTTTACTCTTACTGGATAGGCATACTATCTAGTAATTCTATCTTGACCTTTATTTACATGGCATTGTCGTCGGAAATGAAAAAGAAGAATGGAAAGTAAAGTGGCTTTCTTGCCGAATACATGTGCAGTGAGTTTCAGGAGCGGTGGTGTCGCTAGTAGCAGCGCTGCGCAAGGTTTTTGTGGATGATGGTTCTTAAGAAAATAAAGAGAAGAGATAAATGAAGACATAAAGAGAGAATTGACTGAATGTTTTCTGTGTGTCTTTACATTGAGAAGAGCATGTATTTATATACACAAGAAGAATCAATTAATCCCTAACTCTAAGCCATAATTCATGTGATCCACTATCAGTGGGATATGATAAGCATAATTCATGTGATCCACTATCAGTGGGATATGATGCGCATAATTCGTGTGATCCAATTCCTTAACACTCCCCCTCAAGTTGGAGAGTGAATATCATGAAGTCCCAACTTGTTACGTAATGTCTCGAATTGATCTTTTCCCAATGCTTTTGTGAAGACATCTGCTAACTGAAAGCGGGTAGGCACATATGACGGTTTGATCATTCCAGCTTGTAGTTTTTCTCGAACAATGTGACAATCTATTTCAATGTGCTTTGTGCGCTCATGAAAAACAGGATTCACTGCAATATGCAAAGCTGCTTGGTTGTCACAAAATAATTGTGTGGGAGCTACCTGTGGAACTCTTAGATCTTGTAGAATATAACGTAGCCACGTTAGCTCTAAACATGTATTTGCCATAGCTCGATATTCTGCTTCTGCTGATGATCTAGAAACATTAGCTTGTTTCTTGGATTTCCATGAGACAAGAGAATTTCCAAGGAAAATGCAATATCCCGTGACTGACCTCCTTGTATGACAACCTCCCCAATCTGAATCACAAAAGGCTTTCAAAGCAAGATTGTTTGTGGAAGGAAATAGTAAACCTTGACCAGGGTTACCTTTGATGTATTTAAGGATTCGTATGGCTGCATCCCAATGAGGTTTACGAGGCTCATGCATGAATTGACTTAGTGTTCGAACAGAATAGACTATGTCGGGCCTTGTGACGGTAAGATAAATCAGTCTGCCAACTAGTCTTCTATATTTAGTTTGATCACTCAGTAAAATTCCATCTGTAGGAGTGAGCTTCAAATTTTGTTCCATTGGAAATTTGTCAGGACGTACACCTAGAAGTCCTGAATCTTGTAAAATATCGAGTGCATATTTTCTCTGAGACATGAAAATGCCTTTCTTTGAACGAGAGAATTCAATACCCAAAAAGTATTTTAAGTCTCCAAGATCTTTGATGCGGAAGCGTTTGAGAAGAAATTTTTTGAGACGTTCAATTTCTTGAAGATCATTTCCAGTGAGAAGTATATCGTCAACATAGATGAGGATTGCAGTGAATGAAGTACCTTTAGCTTTGGTGAAAAGAGAATAATCAGCCTTTGATTGTTGATAACCTGCCCTCTGAATAGTCTCTGAAAATGTGAGAAACCAATTTCTTGATGCTTGTTTGAGGCCATAAAGGGATTTGTGGAGCCGACATACAATGTTCTCCCCCTGCCGGCGAAGACCAGGTGGAGGTTCCATCCACACTTCTTCTTGCAAGTCACCATGAAGAAAACCACTTTGCACATCTAATTGGTAGGCGAACCAATGCCGAACAGAAATAATAGTGAGAAGACAACGAAGTGTAGTGAGTTTCGCTGTAGGAGAAAATGTTTCCTGATAATCGATTCCCTCAACTTGAGTATATCCCTTTGCGACAAGGCGAGCTTTATAACGCTCAACTGTGCCATCAGATCTGTACTTGGTTTTATAAACCCATTTACAGCCAATAGGTTTATGACCATCAGGAAGTTGAACCAAACTCCAAGTCTTATTTTGTTGCAATGCTTCTAATTCTGTATTCATTGCTTGTTGCCAATGTGGATCAAGGATAGCCTGAGCATATGACTGAGGCTCGGTATGACCTGTAATGTTGGCTAAAAAAGTACAATGGGCAGAAGAGATACGAGAGTAGGAAAGAAAGTGAGAAAGAGGATATCGAGTACCTGGCGTAGAACTTGGCACTGTGGAAGGATGATTGACTTGTGCTGACAGTATGTAGTCTCTATGCCATGCTGGAGGTTGCTTGGGCCGAAGGGATTGGCGCGGGGCAGGAGAGGAAGGAATGATAGAATCTGAAGAGGTTGAAATAGGTTCAGTGGATTGGGCTGGAGGCGAGGATGTAAGAGGCTGGGTAGGATTGGGAGAAATATCCTCTGCGGCCGTTGGTTCAGCTAAGGGAGATTGTATGGAAGAGGTAGATTCTTGTATGGTTGTTGGCTCAGTGGGTTGAAGTTGGGAAGAGGGGATGTTTGTGGGTAAGGATGGTGAAGATTGCCGATTGTCCATGAAGTCGGGAGAAATATATGGCAATGTGGAAGTTGGATGTGTAGCCGACATGAAAGGAAAGATAGTTTCAGAAAATTTGACATCACGACTAACAAAAAATGTTTTAGTTGTCAAATCATAAAGTTTGAAACCTTTTTGACCGGTAGGATACCCAACAAATACGCAACGTTTGGCACGGGAATCAAATTTATATGTGGGATGAACAACAGTTGCGTAACACAGACAACCAAAGACTTTCAAGTGATCAAATGATGGTGGATGATTGTACAATAATTCAAAAGGTGACTTGGAAGATAACAATGGGGTTGGCAATCGGTTGATAAGATAAACAGCAGTCAATACACATTCTCCCCAAAAGGTAAGGGGCAAGTGAGATTGAAAGCGTAGTGCACGTGCTACAGTTAGAATATGGCGATGCTTGCGTTCAACTACCCCATTTTGTTGTGGAGTTGAAACACAAGTGTGTTGATATTCAATACCATGAGAGTGAAAAAAATTTTGCATGGACAAGAATTCTTTACCATTATCTACTCTGACTGCTTTGACCGAGGCATGGAATTGAGTTTTAGCAAATGCAATAAAAGACTGTAAAAATTTTTGAGTTTCTGACTTGTAATGCATAAGAAATAACCATGTGCACCTTGTAAAATCATCCACAATTGTAAGAAAAAAACGAGCTCCTGAATGAGTGGGTACTTTGTGTGGACCCCATATATCACAATGCAACAAATCAAATGGAGCACGAGTTGATATAGTACTTGAAGGAAATGGAAGTCTGGTCTGTTTAGCCATAGGACAAACAGCACAATTATTATCAAAACGAATATTATGAGAAGGCAATAATGGAGCAATTAATCTTAGACGAAATGGTGATGGATGTCCCAAACGCATGTGCCACAAATTTGAGGGTTGTGAAACTTGATGAGAAACAGGTGCCTGTTGTATTGGGGACATGTAATAGAGACCACCACGCTGCTTACCCGAGCCAATCATCTTCCCCGTAGCCAAGTCCTGCAAAGCACAAAAGGAAGGAAACAAAATGGCACAACAATTTAAATCATTGGTGAGTTTGCTAACAGACAACAAATTTAAAAGAAAAGAAGGAACACATAAAACGTTGTCTAATGTGATATTTGAGTTAAATGGTATGGTGCCAATGGAATTGATTGAGGCAGATGACCCCGTGGGCAAATTGACATAGGGTATTGATGAGGAATTCATTTGAGTGAAAAGCGTAGGATCGGAAGTAATATGATCAGTAGCTCCGCTATCCAAAATCCAAGGCTTAGTAAATACAGAATTATTTAAAGCATTTTGAGAAAGAGACAGACCTGCAGCATTTGCATAAGCATCGCTATTACCAGGAGACTTCTGATTTTGAGTCATCATAGACAAGGCATGAGCAAGTTGTTGAAGTTGATCTGTGGAAAGCCCGGGTGAACTATTGGTGTCTTGCGAATGGACCCCATGTGTAGATTGAGAAGAATCTGTTGTATTCGCAACATGAAATGCATTTCCTTGAAACCCATTTTGCCGCTGTTGTGAAGTGTTGTGTCGATTACCTTGATCTCCTGTGTTGTTGGAAACCCATGTCCCATTTTTAAATTTGCATATATCCTCAGTATGACCTTTTCTATCATAATACTTACAATGAAATTTTAGTGTGCGACAACTTTCAACTGTATGACCTTCTCTATTGCAATGCTCGCAATGCTTGTCTTTAGATTTATTTGAAAAATTATTTCCACGTCTCTGAATTGCAGCCGCGATGGAAAAATTTTCAGTTGATTCCGGTGTCATTTGTCGCTGTGTTTCCTCTTGAATAACAAGGGAATAGGCTTGTCGTACATTAGGCAGTGGCGACATCATGAGGATATTTGTACGTACAACATTGTAAGTGTCGTGGAGACCCATGAGAAATTGCATTAAACGGTCTTCTTCTCTTTGCTCATCATGTGCTTTCATCTGGTTACATGTGGGAAGTGCTCGATATGTATCTAACTCGTCCCAAAGGCCTTTGAGTTTCGTGAAATAAGTTGAGACAGTCATGGTACCTTGTGAAAAAGAAGCCAATGATTTTTGAATCTGGTAGATAGCTGGCGCATTCTTTTGTGAAAACTGGTCCTTGAAATCTTCCCACACTTGATAGGCTGTCTTTGCATGAATGACTCCTTTGGCTAGATCCGGTTCTACCGAGTGAGTAAGCCATGATAAAATCATGCTGTTGCACTGGTTCCATAAAGCGTATTCTGTTGGCTGATCTTTTTCTGAAGGTTGCTCAATGGATCCATTGATGAAGCCAATTTTGTTTTTGGCTGTGAGAGCATGAATCATGGATTTACTCCAAGATGAATAATTGGCTCCATTTAATTTGATGGGTATGAGCAAGTGACTAGGATGATCTGAATGATGAATAAAATATGAATTTGATGGATCCATGCTGAAATTGACGTTGCAGGTGTTTGAAGGTTTGGAATGATTGAAGATTTGGAATGAAAACAAATATTTAGAAGGATGGCTCTGATACCATCTTAAGAAAATAAAGAGAACAGATAAATGAAGACATAAAGAGAGAATTGACTGAATGTTTTCTGTGTGTTTTTACATTGAGAAGAGCATGTATTTATATACACAAGAAGAATCAATTAATCCCTAACTCTAAGCCATAAAACCCGTGATCCACTATCAGTGGGATATGATAAGCATAATTCATGTGATCCACTATCAGTGGGATATGATGTGCATAATTCGTGTGATCTAATTCCTTAACAATGGTGGTGACGGTGGTTGATGAAAATGAAAGAGAAGAGGGAGAAATTAAGGAGCACAAAGAGAATGGTGGTAGAAAAATACTTGGCGGTTGTTTAAAATTTGTGAAATTTTGAATTTTAAACTTTCATTAACCATGGTAAATAACTTCACTATTTGACAAGTTTGCTTAGTTGGTAAACTATAAGTGGAAGTCTAACACCACTTAGACCGATGACGTGGTGTCAGACAACCACTCAATATTATGCTATACCAGGAATGCCCTCATTTTTTTTTTCTATATGGTTTTTGTAGGAATATTAGTTGAACCGTGATGTGATTATCACTTGCCAGCTTCTATATAACAATGACATTTCGGTTTGTAAAACTGTTGAAATCGGGTTGTTTGAGATGTAGCCAACCTTGATTTCATGAAACATTTCAGAACTGCATATGATGTAAAGCCTTAGTGATGATAGTTGGAGTCACGATGTCTTTGATTCCATCATTGGCAACACTTCCAACTTATGGGACAAACTTGATGCGTAAGTCACAACACACACTAGCTAGTCTCTAGCTAGCCTCTAATATTCTTCCAAGCTTTAACTTAACATTTTTTTCTAATGTATGCACTCTCTTGTTTATTTGTTTTCTATATTTACATGTCTAGTGGATCTCTAGTTTCCCATTCTTTTGATTGGATTCAAGAATGAAGACCATTTACTATGGCGCACCTGCTCTCATTACCTTTCGTGTTCCCATGAAGGACAACCTGCAGGTATAACAATTTGGAAAAAACTGCTAATAGCTTAATTTATACGGATGAGTTAATAATGTACTAAGTCATACTTAGATGATTGCTAGGAAGCATGTTCAACGCCAATCCTGCCACTGGATGTTCGTTCTTGATGATAGAGCTCCTCAAAAGACATTTGATTTGGAAACCTCATCCGTCCAATTATAAGCAAATTCATTGTTATCACGATTTCTTGTTCTCCTTTTTGTCATTTTACAAGGTTATCATGATTTTCTATGACTACAACGTTTTTTTTTTTTTTTGTGTCTTCCATGGAAGAACCTCATGGTGGCTGCGTGCTCTGAGGTGAAGGAAATTAAGAAATAGTACACGTTCCATCTTCCAACTTATCTTCTGCAATTCTCAAGTGATGTTTTATTCTGGTCTGTTTCCAACACTGTGCGCTCGTGTTTACGTAGATTTTGGTCTAGTTATCCTTTTTGTATTCGTGGTGTGGCACGAAGTGTAGCCCACCGCTGCCTACAGACGATTTAATAATGCCACCTTCTTTTATGTTCTCTCATTTGCTTCCTATTAACTTTCTTTTTGCAGAGTTAACGTTTGCTTGCAAACTATGGTTCCCAAATATCAGTCATTGCCGTTGTGGCTGCGTTTGCACACCTTATTGCTGCTCCGTCGAAATCAAGCACTGCAAAACTAAACAAGAAAAGGCATTTGAGTTCAGATCTGCAAAGTTTTTCAGGAAGCTAGTCGGATTCTGTTTCTTACCAACAAGAACATCTGGCGCTCTAATAAAGTCTTCTACTTAAGATATACTTAGCGAATGAATACCCCTCGAGTTTTGCAGGTTTTCTTAAGCAGCAAACCAGTCTAAGATTGCTAGAAACCTTGGCCCTAAATTCAGACTATGGGAGATCATTCATCAAAATAGAAAAGTAATCATTACGAATTTGATTCTTTTTTACATTTAGGAGATCAATCCTTTGAATCGCAAAATGCATAAACATTACACAATGATCTGTAATAAATTCCAACTGTTACTTATGAAAAGGATATTTCTTGCCCTGGACCTGAACTGGCAGTTAGGCCAAGAAAGAAGAAGCCATCCCCATTTTTTGAAATTGAAAAAGTTGAAAAGAAGACGAGAAATCGGGCTTGTAGTGCAATAACAAGATTTCTTTATGACGCGGGAATTTTGCATTAATTATCGTGAACTTTGACACCTTTGCGACTATGGATAAGGCTATGAGCAATATAGTCTAGGTTTGAAGCCACCTAGTTATTATGAGGTAGGGGTGGATCATGATGAAGAGTGGAAGAAAACTATTGTCAAGATTTTGTGCCATGGTTGGAGGGACAAAAAAGAAAGGACTTTGATTAACTTTTTTGCTAATACTCCTAGACAGGGCTGTAAATGAATCGAGTTGTTCATGAACGACTCGTGGTTCGTTCTCTTCAAAGCTCATTCATGTTTATTTATATAGTATACAAATTGAACAGGAACAACATTTTAAACCTGAAATAATTTTTGGACTAAAAAAATGTATCGCAAATTTTTTTCACTCGAAAATCCCTAACCGGTATTCGGATCCAGCGCTCAAAGGCTGGTTCCATTAAAAATAGCTATCGGTATCAAAACGGATCAAAATTTTAGACACTGACACATATCAGTATTATAAGGTTCTCCTAAAATGTTTGGATAAAAATGATCTGATATGCTTTATTAAATAAATCGAGAGTCCATTTTCACCGATACACTAATCTATTTTCTTATAATTTATCTTCATTAGTCACCACTCCATAAGCAGAAGGTGGCCACTCTTAAGACAAATTTTTCTAAAAATTTGACCCATGTCATACCTAATTTTCATAATTGCAAAATAGCCTCCAAAACCCATAATTACAAAATGGCTCCAAAACTTTACAAAGTTACATTTCGACCCCAAAACCTGCTTAACCTTTCATACTCTACTAATTCCCAAGTATCGCTCAAAATTACCGCCCTTCTATTTTTCGGACCCACAGATAATTATTTCTAACAGCTCGAAAAAGTACAGGATGTTACAACAATAGTCATAAAAATAATTTAAATAATAACCCGACCTCCTACTTGTAACTGCATATAACTCATTTTCCTCACCCATTTGTAACTGCATATAACTCATTTTCTCTTTGATTTTTACTCACCATCTTGCCATTTTCTCTCTTTCTCTCCTTTTTACTTGGATCCATCATAGAATTTGAAATATTATTTATTTTGATATTCTAACTCTTTGTATAGATACACTGAAAAAATTATTTTTTGGTGTTGGGAGCTAGAGACATTGCATTTAGCCTGAAACACACCCTAGTTTAAGTGAGTATCGATCAACCGCAAGTTGATTGAATGCTTTGAGGTCAAATGGAATAAAAGCTACAAACTTGGTGATGAAGATTATTGACTTTCATCTTTCATGACTGAGCACGTTTTTCTTTTTGGCTTAAAGTGAAAAATCATGAGATATGGTTAACATACGATAACCACGAACATTACTGATTAGATGGTAAAATGCAATTTTCTCGAAGAATATTTGGAAAAGGTAATTATTATTTGACAGTAGCCAACATGATATTGATATCCACAAAAGCTGCAAAATCTCATTTTCTGTGATTCTTCTTTTGGGAAGCTCAAAGCTTCCCACTCATAGCTATGTGAGAATGTCAAAGGGCCGGCAAGCATGGGGTCCGGCTGCGGCTGGTCCAAAGCAACTGATGTTCTGGGAAGTCCCAGCTTGTGTCCACCCAATCCACTTACCTGGCTAGCGAATGTATTGTGATTGTCAACTCTTAATAACTTTTTGGACGGACAATAAATTGCAACTTTCACGAAACAATGACATATACAGAACATGCTTGTTGCTTGGTTGAAGTTTTGTGCCAAGTTTTTGATCAATTTGGTGTCACTCCTAGCTACTCGTATACAAGTTGATGATCGACACACTATTGACACTTGAAATTCCTTTTATGGAATATATGCCCATATGGGTGGATTAAAGATAGGATCATTGCAAAAAATATCTTTGTGTTGTGGGATAGTTGCCAAAAGACCCCTATTGTTACAAAAATTGCATAAACACATATGAAATTGCAAAGGTGTTGCACCGTAAAATTTCTGTAACAAAATGGCAAAAATGTCTAAATTGCCCTTCTATATAAATGAGAATGGCACGCTCTTTCCACTTCTCTTTTCCTATATGATTCTCTCCTTATCCACGAGATTCTTAGATCTGGACATGCACGAAGGCTGCCTTGGATCGATGGCGGGCTCGCAGGCGACGCAAGCGGGGATCGATGGGGCTGGCGGCAGAGTAAGATGTTGATTTGATTGTTTACCCGAATTGCACAAATTCAGATTTAGGGTTTCAAATCGCAATGTGCGGTTTCAAATCACAAATTCAGATTTATGGTTTGTGCAATTAGGGTTCGAATTGTTGGTGGTTGCAGCACAGGATTAGGGTTCGATCTAAGTTTTGGGCTTTGATTAAGGTTCGATCTAAGTTTGAGGTTTCGATTAGGGTTCGAATTGTTGTGAGATTGGTTTGCGGTGATGGTGGCGGCGGGATTGAGTGGGATGTTGGCGGTAATGGGATTGTGTGCAGAAGTTGGCAGCGGTGGGATTGGATGAGAAATAGGGTGAGTTTTTTTTCCTTAAATAATACTGTTTTAAAACTTAATTACCAATCTACTTCATTTTAAAACTTATTTACCCGCATACCACACTTTTGAAAATCGTCATTTGAAACCACAACTTCAAAGTAGAAATCACTGTTTCAAACAGCGATTTCTACTTTAAAGTAGAAATCGTTGTTTGAAATCACGACTTTAAGGTATAAATCGTTGTTTGAAACAACGATTTTTACTTTGAAGTCGTGGTTTCAACGATTTTCAAAAGTGTGGTAGGCGGGTAAATAAGTTTCAAAATGGAGTAAATTGGTAATTAAGTTTTAAAATAGTATTATTTAGGGAAAAAACTCGAAATAGGGTGGCGGCGATTGTGGGTGGCGCAAGTGGCAGACATGGTGGTGGAGTCGGGATTGTGAAGTGGCTTACACCGGCGGCGCATGGTGACGGGGCTGGTGGCTGCTAGGCACACAGGGCCGGGGTGGTGGTGGCGCCGATTGTGGGTGGCGCAGGTGACAAACTAGAGCGGTGGTGGTGAGGGTGGTGGCTAGGGTTGGGTTTTGGTGAATTGGGACTTGTTTGGGAGAGAGAAAAAGATGGAGGGTACTTTTAGTATATAAATTTTTTACTACGTGCATTTTTCAAGAGCGTGAAAAGCACGCCCCATTAATTTGGATGACTTTTCTAACAGTTGCAATAAACTAAGCGCTAGAGGGAGGCCTTTGCAATTTTTGTAACAATAGAGGTCTTTTTACAATTACTCCAAACCACAAGGGTATTATTTACAATTATCCCATTAAAGATTGAACCTCCACGAGAAATGTTTCTAGATAAGATGCTTTTGCTTCTGGAGAGACTTATTACGAGGCAACGGGGAGCTGAGCTAGATATATGTTGTCAACTTGGGAATCTTACTATCTCCTCGTCCCTAATTCAGTCTTCTCCTATATATAGATGCCTAGCTTGTAAGTGAGATTAGGTCATGGCAATACACAGTGTCAGTCAGAGGAAGAGCGGCCTTGTATGGAAACACAGAGTCAGGTTTGGTAGCCAAGGATGACTTGCTTAAATCCTCACTGACTTGCCTAAATTCTCACTACTAGGGTACGTAGTGCAAGCATTTACCCAGCTAGCTATCACTGGCCTTTCTTAGCAGTGGTTTCTAGGCTTGTCATCCTTGCTACCCAGATTGGCCCTTGTCTTCCATGCTAGGCCTTCTCTTCCATGCATGGTTTACTGATGCCCTGCTCTCAGAATCAGAAGCACTAAAGAGGTACACGATCACTTGTGTCTGGTTTCCCTTTTAAAGTGATTTTATATTTATGCACAAGGCATAGGTAGATATTAAGGGACTATTGTCATACCATGGGTTAGGCATATTAGGTACTTACGCCATCACGCTCCATTGGTGCCACTCTCTTTTTACTTCAATCGTTCACTTCAGTACCAAACATTTAAGATCGTTGGACAAGACATGAAAGTTGGTACTTCTTGTCAATTTTTTTACGATAATTGTTAATTTAATGACTCCAAACATTGCTTAATAAGGGTGGGGTTCCCCATGCTTAATGGGGGTATCACACCCTCCCTCCATGCTAAAGTACTCCCACCTCTGACATCTCTTATGTAGTCGCGAATCAATCACATGTAGCTTGAAAACTTTACCAATTGAATTACTTGCTTTGGGGGACTTTTTTATTTTTTATATATGTGTTTAGAGCTTTTTTGGTAAGATGCTAAATAATAATGATCAGAAATGTAGAGAGATGAAAGGATTTTTCCGTTAAGGACGGACAAGTCATAAGGATGACCGTTCTCTCAGGGTCATTATATTCGTTCTGTCCAAATATATATATATATATATTTGAAAGCCAAAGTTGAGAAAAAATTGTCACGTTACTGCCTACGTGGACGCTCTCTCCTTTTGCCACGTGGATAGAAAAAAATTAATTCAATATAACATATTTCCCTTTTTTTTGTTACATCTTTTATCTTGCTATTCTCAATCCAGCTTTTCTATATATCCCTAAAATCTTGCCATTTTTAATATAATCATCATCATCCATCGTCATCATCTAAGCATTTGTCTGTAAAGATTGGCTACATTTTTCTTTGCTGAATCAAGTTTTATAATAAGATTAGAATGTTACATCTCTTTTCATGTCTTCCTCTGCATGCAAATTAGGTTTGGGAAGCGAATAAAGCTGAATATAGCCCCATAAAAAATAAAGTTTTATTTTACCAAAACGCCAACAACTGAAGTCTCGAAGAAAAACTTTGATGTTCAAATATTGATGCCGTGGACTGTGTTCGTCATCGTTGTTAAGAACGGTTGAGAATAAATTATCTTCTCTCTCTCTCTCTTTCATTCTCACACTTCTAAAAACATTGAAGAATGCAAGCGACAAGTGATGTTTGACAAAGTTTTTTATTCAAGTTTGAAAACTGGAAAAAAAAAAATGATGTGTCATAGGCAGTTTGAGTTTTTTTCTTTCTATCTTTTTTCTTGTAGTTTTTCAAGTCGATTGTCAGTTTGGACTTATTTTTGAAAACTCCAACTTGGAGTTTTTGAGTTTTCAACTTTAGTTCTTGTTGTCTTCTAATACTTCTCAAATCAGAAAGAACGTAGATTAAAAGCTATCTTACAATAGGTAGTGCTCATCTATCTTTATTTTGCTTCCCGTGCGCACACAGAAGATTGGATTGCTTGAATCACGAGTTATATATTGTGCTACGATCACCTCATCTTGATAAAAAGTCCAGAGAACAATTTGAAATGAAATAAAGAAGATACAACTTTCAAACTTTATTGGAAGCAATTGATAATTCACAATTTATAAAAGTCATTTCTTATTTTCACAATTGTCACCATTCAGCTCCGGTAACTACAGAAACCCCATCTAAACTCGTCATCAGTGTCACCGTAGCTCTACGCCAACACCATCAAGTTCCCTTGCCCGCCGCCTCCACAGCAATTAGGTTTATGGTAATTGAGGGCGGAGGTCACGTAGTCATGGGTGTCAGTGAAGATCTGGCAATAAATTAGTTCGAAGTGGTAGTAGCCGGAGGGGAATTGATTGTGGTGGTGGTGGTGGTCATGAGGTGTTGTGTTGGGGAAGGAAGAAATATGAAACGGTTAAAGGAAAACAAAAAAAAATAAAATAATAAAAGAGAAACTCATAAGTAAAAACTCATAATCAAATAGATGCTTGTTTTTTTGAAAAATAAAAACCAAAACGGAACGTACTTCTTAGAAAACGAGAAACCACAGGAGTTTCGAACATCCCTAGTTGTTCTTTTCTACCGAAGGTGTAGTTTTCACCCCATATGACCAATTACGTTTTTGTACATCTTGAATTTGCTTATGTGACGTAGTTGGTTCAAAATATTAATTGGCGTCCATTCTTACCAACAAAAAAATCCTTAAAACTAAGTACATAACTCGTTATATTTTGCTCAAAAGAATGTCTATTTTTCACAACGTGTTATGTTTTTCTGTATTCTCATTCGTCACTAAAAAATTATGTAGAATTAGAAGTTATATAAGGCGTGGAATTTTGCATTCATTTCTTAGTCCATATATATAGAGGGATCTTATCAAAATTGATAGTCCAGCCCGTCTTAAAGCCCCATTTGCAGGACCAACATGAAGCCCCAGCCTTCAAATTGATTTTGGGCAACTGTGGTACACTTGAGGCCCAAACTCTGCATAAACAAGCCCCCGTCTGTTCAGTGTTCAGAGAGGCAGTTCTTTCACTCTCAATCGGCAATTCCGTCCAATCCGAAACGTCAAATCTCGATTACCAACTGATCAATGGCGAGCCCCAGTAAAAATGCTCCATTGAAGGTAGTCGCTCTTCTATTAGCTCTGCTTTCCATTTCAGCCACCGCATTTGCCTCTGATTCACCGTTCATAGTCTCCCACAAGAAGGTCGCCCTCCAAAAGCTCAACCCCGCGACGGAACGTGTCTCCGTCGTCATCGACGTTTACAACCGCGGATCAGCGTAAGCAATTTCCCAGTTGCGATTTAGCTTTTGGTACGTTTCATTTGTCTGATCCCCCTGTCCTGCATGCGTTTGTAACTGGAGGCATATGTCGCAATTTTGCATTGTTATGCTTGTGATTGTGTTGCTCTTGTGCGCACTTCATGTGCTGATCAGCGGACTTGCTGCTCTTTATTGTAAACATGTTTGCATGATTTGTTTTCACATGTCTGAGATGCTTTGGCAATAAACTCCTTTTTGGATCGAAATAGAAGCTACAGTTACTACGCCTTTCGGATGGGTAATGTGTCTACGTCTATGTCAGGTTGAAGAAAGAGGACACCGGGGCTGGGGTGGGGGGCGGTTGGTGGTTTGTAGTCTAATGCTAGAGATCGGCTGTGGCTCAGCTATAATTTTCTTTTTCCTGTCTTATTTCATGTATTTCCTGTGTCAAGTGGCATCAAGAAGTTAGTTATACGGTGAGACGGATAAGCGGCAAATGCTGATAGACGAGTGGATGCTAATACGAAGGACAGTAGATTCCAATGTCTATAGTTGCTGCGATTGGAGGCTCCTCGAGGAAAGTTGAAAAGGGGGATTTTAAAGTTGACTTGGTCTACGTTGTCCTAGAATTTTTCATAATAGTTCATTGAGTTGATACACCCCCTGAATTTACTGTTGAAAAACTGACTGGTACTTGGAAGTTTGAACGCCACATACGCTCTGAAAGCACAGTGCTTTGTTGTGTGTTCTGACTCACGAAGGCAAGCTGAAATGCCCTAGGACAAACTGCTTGATGATATATGTTTAAGTGCTTGGATTGGAGTCTAAGGTCTCGCTTGCACAGAGAAACACAGACACGCGTGCTCGCACACACATTCAAACTCACATAGACAATGATACAGTATATGCTATCCCAGCAATGTACTCATTTTTTTTTTCTTGTTTTATCTATGTGGTTTATGTAGGAATCTTAGTTGACTTGTGATTATCACTTGCCAGCTGCATTGCTAATTCTGTGGAAAACAATGACATTTCGGTTTGTAAAACTGTCGAAATATGGTTGTTTGAGATGTAGCCAACCTTGATTTCACGAAACTTTTCAGAACTGCATATGATGTAAGCCTTACTGATGATAGTTGGAGTCACGATGTCTTTGATTCCATCATTGGCAACACTTCGAAGTCATGGGACAAACTTGATGCGTAAGTTACAACACTCTCTAGCCTCTAATCTTCCAAGCTTTAACTTAAACCTTCTTTTCTAGTGTATAAACTCTCGTCTATTTGTTTTCTATATTTACATGTTTAGTGGATCTCTAGTATCGCATTCTTTTGATTTGGATTCAAGAGTGAAAACCATCTACTATGGCGCACCTGCTCTCATCACATTTCGTGTTCCCATGAAGGCCAACCTGCAGGTATAACATTTTGGAAAAACTGCTAATAGCTTAATGATCTATACTGATGTGTTAATAATGTACTAAGTCATACTTCGCTGATTGGTAGGAAGCATATTCAACCCCAATCCTGCCACTGGATGTTCTTGCAGATAGAGCTCCTCAAAAGACGTTTGATTTGGTAACCTCTTCCGTCCAATTATAAGCAAACACATTGTTATCACGACTCTTGTTCTCCTTTATGCCTGTTTATAAGGTTATGATGAATTTCTTTGACTCTATAATGTTTTTCTTTTGTGTCTTCCCATGGAATCACCTCGTGGTGGCTGCATGCTCTTAGGTGAAGGTAAGAAATAATTCCCGTACATATTCAGTCTTCCAACTTCTTTTCTGCAATTCTCAAATGACGTTTTCTTTCTGGTCTGTTTCCACCACGTTGCTTCGGATTTACATGTATTTTTGGTGTAGTTTTCCTTTTGAATTCATGCTGTGGCACAAAGTGTAGCCCGCCGCTGCCTACATATGATTTAATGTCACCTTCCTTAATGTTCTCTCATTTGCTTACTATCGACTTTCTTGTGCAGAGTTTGCTTGCAAAGTATGGTTCCCAAATATCAGTTATTGCCATTGTTGCTGCGTTTGCACACCTTATTGCTGCTCCGTCGAAATCAAGCACTGCAAAACTAAACAATAAAAGGCACTGAGTTTAGATCTGCAAAGTTTGCCAGGAAGCTGGTCGGATTCTGTTTCTTACCAACAAGAACATCTAGCGCTCTGATGTAGTATTCTACTTAAAGAGATATACTTAGCGAACAAATTCCCCCACAATTTTGCTTTTCTCATAAGGAAGAGTGGTCTGCTTAGTCAAATTTGTACTCTGTAAAAGCATGTAGCTATTAGCATGCAGGTTTAATATTCCTACACACGCACACGCTCACACACAAGTTTCTGCGAAAAGCATGACAATGAATGGGGTTTTGTTGACCGTAATTAGAGACTTTTACCATCACCACCAATTTCGGTCTTAATAACTAATTTTTCCTCGCGGTGACATCTTCGAATGAAAGTAAGATAGGTTTTTCTACCTTTTCTAAGAGGGCATTTAAGATTGATTCTTAAAAGTATATTTTGATTAAATCAATATATAAGTTCTTTGGCTTTAATTAATTTTAGCAGAATAAATTAAAACTTGGTGAATATATTAGGATAAAAAGGGATGAAAGGGGATTTAGTGTAATATTTAAACAGGGTAATTAGTATCTCTTTATATTTGAGGATATATTGATAGTTTTTTTTTTTAGGGAACACTTGATTCTCCAAGATCGATTAACAGGGTGTTTAGGATTGATTAAATCTTGGTCAAACCTGATTTAATCTAGATTAAATCAGGTTTGTAGGTGTTTGGCAAAAGCTAAAAACTGATTTAATCTATAATCCTCGAAAGTGAGGATTATGAAATAATCATTTTTTCCATAATCAGGTTTGACCATGTAATTTACCATCCTTTCCCTATATTTTTTATAAAAAGACCTCTCATACCCTTTAATTAATTAGATAATTGCTGGAGTTTATCTTTTATATGCTAACCTCTTTTTCATACTAATATTCGTGATGTTATATGTGATGCGATTTCTGCTGGATAATTTTTTTGCTCAAGATGAACTTTATTTGTAATTTGGGGATGTTATCGTACTATAAGCAATAATGTAAAATTGTTTATGTTTTTAATTTAAAATAAAAAGTAACAACTTTTGTAGGACGTGAAAATAGTTATTTTCACAAGTTATTTGGGCATTATAATTATTTATGAATAAAAGTTATGTTAACGTTGCTTGGATATTATAAAAATTGTTTATTGAATGCCCTCTATGGTCATTTTGTCATAGTGAAACTGATTTAAGTACTTTTTATCCATACGCTTTTTATAAGTTTAATCTATTTTACATCTACTTTTACCATACAGAAACTGATTCTGATTAAATCAGATTTTGAAAACTAAGATTTAACAGAATTTACTTTTTTTAATCAATCTCAAACGGGCTCTAAGAGTCCGTTGGGATTGATTAAAAAAAGCAGTTCAACTTAAATTTTAATCAGTTTTTAAAATCTGTAAGAATCAGTTTGTTGTTTGGTAAAAGTAATTGTAAACTAAGCACAAAAAAAAAGTAATTGTAAATTAGATTAAATCTATAAAAAGTGTTTGGATAAAAAGTACTTAAATCAGTTTCATTATGACAAAATGATCATAGATGACACTCAATAAACAATTTTCTAATATCCAAACAACGTTAACATAACTTTTATTCGTAAGTAACTATAATGCCCAAATATATTATTAAAATAACTATTTTCACGCACATTTGTTACTTTTTATTTTAAATTAAAAACACAAACAATCTCATGTTATTGCTTATACCACGATAACATCCCCAAATTAAAAATAAAGTTTATCTTAAGCAAAAAAAATAAAAATTTATTTAGCTGTAGGAGAAGAGTTTAGCAATAAAAGAAGAGATAAATTCCAGAAACTATCTAAGATAATTAATTAAGGGGTATGTGAGGTCTTTTTGTGAAAAATACGGGGATAAGATGGTAAGGTCAGGAACGATGAATCTCTTTATGATAAACAGATCCATTTCATTTAGTTGGACTCCGCAAGAATTTGTCGATATTTCTAGAGAAAACAGCTTTCGTGAAGTAACTTTCCCTGAATTAGATGGTCAAACATGATTATGAAAAAAATGACTATTTCATAATTCTCACTTTTGAGGATTATGGATTAAATCAGTTTTTAGCTTCTGGAGATGGATTAATCTCTTAATCTCTTTTGCCAAACACCACATACCTGATTTAATCTAGATTAAATAGGATTTGACCATATCATAATCAATCACAAACACCCTCTAAGATGTTTGTGTTAAGTTTTGATTTAATCGGAATCAGTTTTTAGAATTAATTTTATTCTATTTAAACATAATAGATTAAAAGCTATTGAATGTGTTTGGATAAAAATATATGAAATTAGATTTAATGTGGCAAAATTATCATATAGTGTCTTTAAATTTAGATAATTAGTTTTAAATGTAAGGATATTTTGGTAATTCTCTTCTTGAAATGCGATTCTCTAAATTAGAATTCAAAAAAATGAAAATTTTGAATTTAATCAGTTTTGAGCACATTAAAGCGAATTTAATTTAATTGGTTATTTTTAATTTTTTGTCAAACAGTTTAAAACTGATTTGATATGTAATCAATTCTAAAGAATTCAACAAAATGAAGATAACACTCTCTAAGATAGTTAGAAACCTTGGCATTCGTGCAACCGCTAACCTAGCTTAAATGTTTTTTTTTTTTTGGTGCAAGCCTAGCTTAAATGTTGCTTGCCAAGAATAAGTCATACAAGGAGGCTGTGGACTAATGCAAGCCACACCAATTCGGTGACAAAGTTTGACTCCTTTCTATTTAGGATTTTAATCTTCTGAACGGCCAATACGCATAATACATGCTTAATCTTTGCAACGATCATGTGCAAATATCATAACCTAACAAAAAATATATATATATAGTGCACATAACGTTACACTAACCTGTCATGAACTGCAGATGGATGAGAGCATGGGAGATCATTCATCAAAAAGTAATCCTGACGAATTTGATTCTTTTTTATATTCAGCAGATTAATCTTTTCAATCTCAAAATGTATAAACATTACACCATAATCTGTCATAAATTACAACTGTTTGACAGCTAAACTTGTGAAAAGATTATTCGTTGCCTTGGACCCTGAAAAGGTATTGAGGTCCAGAAAGATGAAGCAGGCCACGGTATTTGAAAGTGAAGAAGCTAAAGAGGAGACGAGAAATCGAGCTTAAGAATTTTTTATGATGCGATAATTTTACATTTAGTGTCGTGAACTTTGACAGCTTTGCGACTATATAGACGGGGCTATTGGGCAATATGGTCTAGGTTTGAAGACACAAAGTTATCACGAGGTGAGGGCTACCTTACTAAAAAAGAGGTGGATAATACACGAAAGTTGATAACGGATCATGAAGAAGAGTGGAAGAAAATTGGTTGCTAGATTATGTGCAATGGTTGGAGGGACAAGATAAAAAGGATTTAG
>JAVXUO010000901.1:0-108985 GCA_033065855.1 Escallonia rubra
GTGGATTGCAAAACTTAATGGATGTGTTTGGAACATTTATGGAGGCTACTGGCAAAAGGATGGAAATGCTGGCAAAAAGGCTTGGTCACGCTAAAGATGCATCCCTTGATAGGAAGAAAGTTTATGAAGAGCTTTGCAGGATCGACTTTTCTTCGGAGCTTGATCGACTTCAAGTGACACACAAAATTGCTGCTAAATAGGAGATTGTTGATGTGTTTCTCTGCCTGCCTGATGATGCTAAAGAATCGTATGCTCACATGTTATTTAATACCGATGTGTAGCTTGATTCACTATCACTTATCTACCGGTTGTTAGTTGTCATCGATGGACTTGTAGCGACATCTATTATTTTAGACTACCACTTGTCTACCGATTTTTAGTTGCCATCGATGGACTTTGTAACGATGGCTATTATTTTGGACTACCACTTGTCTACCGATTTTTAGTTGTCATCGATCGACTTGTAGCGATGACTATTATTTTGCACTATCACTTTTCTACCGGTTTTCAGTTGTCATCATGGTTGGACTTTTAGGTGTATGGATGATATATAATGATGAATTGTTATCCATTTGACACCTTGATGAATGGTTGTCTAAGAATTCACTATTTATCTGATGTTTTAGGTATCATAATCATGTATTCATGCATGTTTGAGATTGCATGTTTGCTTTTGTTAAGAATTTGAGATTGCATGTTTTAGGTTTACAGGCTTTCTTGCTGACCTTCTGGCAGTATTCATGTCAATTTGTGAATAGATAAGAATTTGAGATTGCATGTTTCCTTTTGTTAACATCGTAGAAAGAAAAGTAACCTTGTGATCAAATGATCTTTTACTTTTGTTACTCTGATTGGCAATGATCGGAAAAAATTATGTTAACAAGAGGTTTTGCTGCATAGGAATTGCGCTTGAAAAAACCTTTCATTTTAGCAATGGTTGTGCACGTAAATACTGGTAATAGTACTAATAACAAACTTTTTATAAAGACAAAATGGTGAAAATGGGACTTCAATTTTTTATTTTTTATTTTCTCTTATCTGACCTATATCGGGTGTGTTGCCAAACACAATCAGCAGGATATAACTGATTATCTGGCATGTAATCCTGGTTGGATCCAAACGCTGGACAGGATAATTATCTTATCCGGCCTTATCCGCAGGATATGTTATCGTGGCTTATCCGGCCTTCTCCTCCCTTATCCGACTGACTTATCTGGCACGCCAAACACAGCCTAGCGGTTTTAAAACTATTATTGTAATAAAAGTCTAATCCAAAAAGAATTCTAATCTCATCAAAATTCTAGTGTTAACAAAATTCTAATCCTAACCAAATTCTGTTAATGGGAAGTTTAGAAAACTGTTTTTCTCTTGGATTTTTTTTTTGATTAATTGGAAAAGATTACAAACTTAAAAACGTGGGTGTGCCACCCCTATTACATCTGCAAGAAGCAGCGATCGTAACTCCACAGGGGGTTGGTCGAGATAAACAAAAGTCCCACCTAGTTTAGTTCCTATATTAGCAAGCAAATCTGCACAATGATTGCCTTCTCTAAAAACATGTAAAATATCTGACTTTGTCGCAACGAGCAAAAGGCGACAGTCATTCAAAATATTTGACAGGGGATGAAAAGCTTCATTATCTTTAGATGTAATCAGTTGTTGCGCCATCATTGAGTCTGTTTCCACCATGGCTCCTTGTAGGTTCTGATCTTTGATCACTTGAAGAGCTTTAAAAATTCCATAAACCTCTGCTTCAAGACTATCATCAGTATGTAGGCTACCAAGGAAACCTCCTTTCCACAAGCCTTTATCATCACGTATGACACCTCCATACCCTCCTTTTTTATTTCCCTTTGCACATCCATCCGTGTTGATTTTGAAGGCACCTGCAGGTGGCATCAACCATGTGATCAGTTTAGTGTTTGTAATGGATGAGGGAGATTTCTTACTAGATATAAGGTCAAGATCATTAGCCAGCTCAAGCATTCCTTTCCAAGCAGGCCACAGTTCAAAGGCAGTTCCTTCAATGCTCTCTTTGTTTCGTTCTTTCCAATTCTGCCAAAGACAAGCCAAAAACATAGATTTCCATTTGAAATTCATGAACAGCTTATTATCTCCCATTTTTAGGTTTGCTTTTATCCAATCAATGACATTCAGGGCCAGCTCATTTTCAAAAACAGTAGTATCAAACAACTTAGTCCACAATATCTTAGCTTTGGGACATTTCCTAAGAGTATGATCCATATTCTCACTCGCATTTTTTGCATCTGCTACAAGTAGAGTTGGGGCTAATATTCCTAATAGCTCTTAACTCATTCGTAAGTAGCCTCCCATGAGTAATGATCCAAAGAAAATATTTGAATTTAGGGGGGATCTTGAGCCTCCAGATCCAAGAAAAAACAGGATCTGGGGTAGGATAAACATCTTCCAAGGACATGGCTAGTTTATAGGCACTAGCAGTAGTAAATTTACCATTTCTCTCGGATTTTTGTCACAGACTAAAACCTCAGTCACAAGGAAGGAAAATCTAAAATAAAATTACTCTAATCTACTACTCAACAAAAAATAAAACGATAAGATTATAAGAACTACCTCTTGATCTGGATTGTTTGGACTACTTAACCGTCGACTCATGATTCTTCATGACGTGATGCAAGCCACACACTAAGAACTTGAGCTCACAACAGAAATCTGAACTTTCTAGTCTATTTCTCTCTTCGCTCTTTCTATCTTGCCTCTAGGAAGGGATTTCCTCTCAAATTGACTGTTCCCTTTGGAGCAGCCAGGGGCCTTTTTACAGAGGTTTGGGAGCAGAATAAATACAAAAGGAGACCACTTAGTCGTCCTTATCGCCTTTAAGAGAGAGAAAAATACCCAAAAAAAAACTTAATGACTTACCTGCCGATTCACGTGGAGAATTGGCGGTTGAAATTAGAAGGGGAACCGACTGGAACTCTAGGAAAACTGATAGGTTTAGTTAAAAATTGGCCTGTTTCTCTTGCCTAGTTTACTTTTAACCCAACTCTAGAGGAAAAAGATCACATTATTTTAATAAACATGTCACATGTGATAAATCTGAATTCGGAACAGGCATTCAAGTCAAGACCAAACCCACTGGTAGGCCTCCTATCGTATCTATCATGTCTAGAGCCCGGACTAATTAATTCGACTAGACAAACTGGACTCAAATAATTAAAAGTAGGCCTAAAATATATGAAACAAAGCCTACAATAAAATTTTATGAAATGAGGTCTACAAAAAGGGAGTTTTTGACGTGACGTGAAGTACATATATAATATATGGAGTGAATGGGCTCTTTGGGGTAACTGAAAAGAGTAACTTATAGTCTTTTACACTTTTCTTATTCTCAAAATAGACGCACGCCTTCACCTGAATGAGTTTCAATGTAACGCTAAAAGGTTATTACATCAAAAATAAAAATTGTGTTCTCATTATAAGTAGAATATATATAGATTTATGATGAGGTTGAGTGGAAAATGAAATAATCACTCCACGCTCACAGTACTCACATTAAAGAAAGATAAATATATCGTGAAGGTGTTCGAAAATGTCATCACCCATAGCTAGAGACGTTCATTTGCCATTGTTCATAGATATAACAATGGCTACTAGTGAAACCAATTCGGAAAGTGGACCGGTTAATCCTAACGTGCAACATGGTGGTGGGACTGTGTATGCGGCGCCTTATGTGGCACATGCTCATGGTTCTGTTGGACTTGGTGAAAGACCGGAAAAGTTCAACGGAAAAGATTTAAGAGGTGGCAACAAAAGATGTTGTTTTACTTGACCACTCTTAACTTGGCAAGGTTCTTGCAAGAGGATGCACCAGATCTTGGTGAAAATCCTGACCGGCAAACTGTGGCTGCCGTGGATGCTTGGAAGCATTCAGATTTCTTGTGGAAGAACTACATCCTCAATGGATTGGACAATGCATTGTATAACGTATATAGTCCAATGGTCAATGCGAAAGCATTGTGGGAATCCTTGGAAAGGAAATACAAGACGGAAGATGCAGGCTCAAAGAAATTTGTAGTCGGCAAATTCCTTGATTTCAATATGGTGGATTCTAAGACCGTGATTAGTCAAGTCCAAGAGTTTCAGCTTATTCTACATGATATTCATGCGGAAGGGATGGTACTTGGAGAGTCTTTTCAAGTGGCTGCTTTGATTGAAAAATTGCCACCTACTTGGAAAGATTTCAAGAACTATTTGAAGCATAAACGCAAGGAGATGAAGCTCGAGGATTTGATCATCAGATTGAGGATTGAGGAGGATAATCGCCAGTCCGAGAAGAAGGCCGGTAATTATCATCAAGAGGCTAAGGCAAATATGGTCGAGCAAGGTCCATCAAAGAGGAGGAAATTTTCCGATTCCGATGGTCCCAGCGGAGCAAGCGGCTTAAATTTCAAAGGCGGTGAGAAGAAGAAGTTCAAAGGGAACTGCTATGTGTGCGGCAAAGCTGGCCATCGTGCTAAGGATTGTCGCAAAAACAAAGGAAACTTTAAGAAAGGAAAGAATTCTCAAGCCAACGTGACCGAAGTTACCAAAATCACCGAGGACGTGACAGATTTGAATTTATCTGCAGTGGTATCCGAAGTCAACTTGGTTGGAAATCCCAAACAGTGGTGGGTAGACACGGGCGCTACTCGACATGCGTGCTCTGAGCGAAGTATGTTCACTACATATGAGAGCGCCAACAACGAGAATCTGTTCATGGGAAACTCTTCTTCTTCAAAGGTGCTAGGAATGGGCAAGGTGGTCTTAAAGATGACATCCGGCAAGGAATTGAGTCTCAACAATGTGCTTCATGTGCCAGACATTCGGACGAATCTAGTGTCAGGCTCATTGTTGAGTAAGAATGGTTTCAAGTTAGTGTTTGAGAGTGATAAATTTGTACTCACTAAAAGTGGGATGTTTGTAGGAAAATGGTACTTATGTGATGGTCTGTTTAAGTTAAATGTAATGACCATCGTGCCTAAAGCTGTACCGAATTTCGATATTAATAAAAATATTTCTTCTGCTTACTTGTTGGAATCTCCTAATTTATGGCATCGTAGATTAGGTCATGTAAATTATGATTCCATACAAAAGCTAGTGAAAAATAGATTTTTGCCTAAAATGGATTTTGACTCACATAAAGCATGTGAAATTTGTGTTGAAGCTAAAATGGCAAAATCGTCTTTCAAGTCAATTGAAAGAAGTACGGAACCTTTAAGTCTAATTCATAGTGACATATGTGACTTAAAGGTGGTACAATCTAGAGGAGGAAAAAAATATTTTAGGGTAAATTACACTAAACCCCCTGAGGTTTACACCCGTGTCTCACAAAGGACCCTAAGGTTCTAATTTCAACAACTAACACCCCAACTTTGCATTTTCGATCCAATTGGACCCAAAATCGATTTTTCGTCTAAAAAATGGTGGATGTCCATCCACCTTGAGGGGTAATTTTGGCAACACACATTTATTGGTCTCTCTCTCTCTCTCTCTCTCTCTCTCTCTCTCTCTCTCTCTCCGGCCAACTCAGCACCGAGTCCACCGGAATCAACGAGTGACTCAGCCTCTAAAGCCCATCGCAGTCTGCTCTTTCTCTGCGCCCAAGACCTCCGAAGCCGTTGCATCTCGTCCATCGCCTCACCTCCCTCGCTGCCGTTACCATTTCGACGCCATCGTCAAGCCAACAGTGGCAGCCTCTCCCGCTACCGCACCTCACGAAACCATTGTCACCGTGAACAGTCGCACCAGCGGCGTCTACATCTCCACACTGCCGCTGATCTGGACCCACATCACCGCCGCCGTGATGCCTCGTAGAGCCACCGTGGTAATGCCCCATGGATCTGTACCAAACTGGGCATACACCACTGTCGCACCACCGGCGGCTACAGATCTGCCGTTGTAATGCCACCACGAATGAATCCCTTCTCGCGCATTTGCACGAACGGTCGTAGCATCGCAAGCTACCGCCGTGGATCTGCCGCGACGTCATCGTTGCAATGACGAGCCACCATGCCGCCGTTGTGCTATCATCTCGCTCCAACAGCCTTTCTTCTCCTCTAACCCCAGCAGCTTCACTCTAACTATCCTTCCAGCCTCTCATCCTCACCCGTGAGGTCATCCCCATTATTTGGAATTGATCAGGCTGGCATAGGTTGGTGCATGTGCTGATGACTTGCGTGGAGTCCGTCCATCGCGGCGAGCTCTCATGGCTGCATCTTTGACCGGAGAGCAAACGAGAGAGAGAGAGAGAGAGAGAGAGAGAGAGAGAGAGAGAGAGAGAGAGAGACACCAATAAATGTGTGTTGCCAAAATTACCCCTCAAGGTGGATGGACATCCACCATTTTTTAGACGGAAAATCGATTTTGGGTCCAATTGGATCGAAAATGCAAAGTTGGGGTGTTAGTTGTTGAAATTGGAACCTTAGGGTCCTTTGTGAGACACGGGTGTAAACCTCAGGGGGTTTAGTGTAATTTACCCAATATTTTATTACTTTTATTGATGATTGTACTAGATTTTGTTATGTATATTTGCTTAGAAGCAAGGATGAAGCCTTGGAAGCATTTATGCAATACAAAATTGAAGTTGAAAATCAACTTAGCAAGAAAGTCAAAGTACTAAGAAGTGATAGAGGTGGAGAATATGTTTTCCCTCTTGAAAAATATTGTGCCGATCACGGTATCATTCATGAAACCACGGCACCATATGCGCCTCAGTCAAATGGAATTGCTGAGCGGAAAAATCGTACTTTAAAGGAAATGATGAATGCTTTGTTGATAAATTCTGGACTACCGGATAACTTGCTGTGAGTGGCAGTCTTAACCGCAAATCATATACTTAATAAAGTACCTCACAAGAAGTTACAAAAGACACCTTATGAGCTATGGAAAGGTCGCCCTCCTTCCTTCAAATATCTTAAAGTGTCGGGGTGTCTAGCAAAGGTAGCTATCCCACCACCTAAAATGGTCAAAATAGGACCTAAAACGGTCGATGGGATTTTTATTGGATATGCAAGCCATAGCTCGGCATATCGGTTCTTAGTGTATAAATCTGAAGTTGACGATATACACGTCAACACCATTATGGAGACAAGGAATGCACATTTCTTCGAGGATGTATTTCCTTGTCGAGTGGCACAAGAACGGAGTTCTTTAAAAAGAACTAGTATGGACCAAGAACCCTCACAAGAGGAAGATGAGCCAAGACGTAGCAAGAGAGCTTGAACGTCTACATCTTTTGGTCCTGATTTTCTAACATATTTGTTAGAAAATGAGCCTCGTACTTACAGTGAAGCAATGTCGAGTCCCGAAGCTCCTCATTGGAAAGAGGCTATTAATAGTGAAATAAAATCAATCATGCAAAATCATACATGGGAACTGGTGGATCTTCCTCCTGGAAATAAACCATTAGGGTGTAAATGGATTTTCAAGAGAAAGATGAAAGCTGATGGAACGATTGAAAAATATAAGGCCCAATTGGTTGTCAAGGGATATAGACAAAAGGAAGGCCTTGATTATTTCGATACATATTCTCCAGTTACAAGAATAACATCCATTCGAATATTGATAGCTATTGCAGCTATTAATAATCTTGAGATACACCAAATGGATGTGAAAACAGCTTTCCTAAATGGAGATCTAAATGAAGAGATCTATATAGAGCAACCCGAGGGGTTTGTAGCTCCTGATCATAAGAGGAAGGTGTGCAAGCTTGTTAAGTCACTTTATGGACTAAAACAGGCTCCGAAACAATGGCATGAAAAGTTTGATAAAATCATGATTGAAAATGGCTTTAGAATCAACGAATGTGGTAAATGTGTCTACGTTAAAGGCACGGAAAAAAGGATATGTCATTGTTTGCCTTTATGTGGATGACATGCTCATTATTGGGAGCAATAATGAATTCATTAAGGCTATAAAGAAAATGTTGACTAGTAAATTTGATATGAAAGATATGGGTGTGGCTGATGTTATACTTGGTATGAAAATTACCAAAACATCAAATGGACTAGTCTTGTCACAATCTCATTATATTGAGAAAGTGCTAGACAAATTTAAAAGTTACGATGATAGTCCAGTTAAGACACCACTTGATGTAAATTTACATCTAACAAAGAATATTGGGGAAGGAATATCTCAATTAGAGTATTCACGCATAATTGGTAGCCTAATGTATATCATGAATTGCACGAGACCCGATATAGCATATGTTGTCAGTAAACTGAGCAGATATACTAGCAATCCGGGGAAGAATCACTGGATAGCTATTGTAAGAGTTTTAAGGTACTTAAAATATACCTTAAACTTTGGTCTGCTTTATACAAGATATCCAGCTGTATTAGAAGGATACAGTGATGCCAACTGGATATCAGATTCTAATGAAACAAAATCCACAAGTGGATATGTGTTTACATTAGGAGAAGCAGCTATTTCTTGGAAATCCTCTAAACAGACATGTATTGCCAGATCCACTATGGAATCTGAATTCATTGCTTTAGATAAAGCAGGAGAAGAAGCGGAGTGGCTTCGTAATTTCTTGGAGGATATTCTGAATTGGCCTAAGCCTGTGCCACCAATTTGCATACATTGTGATAGTCAATCTGCAATTGGAAGGGCACAAAGCAGTATGTATAACGGCAAGTCTAGACACATACGTCGCAGGCACAATACCGTTAAACAATTACTTTCTAGTAGAATTATCTCTATTGACTATGTGAAGTCAAAGGATAACATTGCGGATCCGTTAACGAAAGCTTTGACTAGAGAGAAAGTAAATGTGTCATCGAGGGGAATGGGTCTTAAGCCTATGAACTAAAGAGTTGCCATAATGGAAACCCTACCTAGCTGACTGGAGATCCCAAGATCTAGGTTCAAAGGGAAAATCGAATTATGTAAATGCGACTCAGACAGAGCACTGTGGGGGGTTAAAACCCTAATATCCATTCCTATGATGAGAAGACAGTGGCACCTACAAAAAGTTAGGTTAAGCTATGCTTTTAATGACTCTTATATCTTGGAAATCCAAGTGGGGGTGCAGTAGGAACCTCTTCATAAGAAGTCACCTATGTGAGTAAGAAATGGGCCACTTCTATGAGAATTGTAAGGCTGAATTCTTAGAGAGCACTCATGAAAACTAGGAGTTGTTCAGGGCCTAAATGAACACAACAATGAGAACCTCAAAACAATGTTTGAGCGATACTGTGTGAAGTTCTATTGTCTCGGTTTACACTAAAGGTTGAACAGTTCAAGACATCACGTTCACTGGTTAACCAGTAAATCCGATAGTTCTCACTAGGGAAGGTTCAAGGCCATCGGCTACCTATCCCGATGCAGTGTCGTTCTAAAGAACTCTTTCTTATGTCAGTGTTTCTTTGCGTATAGAGTCCATTCAATTTTCTATTCATGTGGGAGATTGTTGGAATTGGGTTATAAACCCATATTGGAGAAGCAACTTTGACTCAATTTTCAAATTGGTTCCAAACCTTATTTTGGTTAGGAACAAATTGATTCACATTCATCTATTGGAATAGATGATCGTGGTATATTCACATGTTTAAAACGAATGAGAGGTGAATGAGAAAATTGAAGTTAAAGTTAGTGGTTCACCTTGAAGGGAAAAGAGTATCCCACATTGAAGAGATAAAGCCAATGTTATCTCCTTATAAGGCTTAGCCTTGAGCTAAGGGTTGGGCCCCTTGGGGGTACCCATGTTTTGTAAGGAGGGAGGACCTAGGTTGACCCAAGGTCCACCACACGCGCGCGCCGCCTCCCCCGCCCCGGTCCGTGGCCGTGGCCTGGGCTTGGGCCCATCAGGCTTTATTCTTTTTAGGACAAAAACCTTTTAAATAAATTTTATTTATTTTCTTTTCCGAAAGGTTGTAACCTTTCCAACCAGCTGTGAAGAGTTCCACCCCCCAGTGAATACTCTCTGTATAAAAACCGAGTCAGTTACAGTTTTAAAGGAAAAAAACTGAATCCCGAAATTATTTTCTGTAATATTCTGTATTCTGTCTCCGAGTTTTCTGTGTCCGAAAGAGTTCTACTGTTGTTTTTTGGTTCGCCGGGTCTGCAATTGGAGTGCTCCTATTTCAGACGTGTTACCGTTGTATCCTGGGAGACTATCGTCAAGAGACCGTCAGCACCGTTGCAGGACGAATAAGTCTTAAGGACAGTGAATCAAATTCACGCCTCGGCCTTTCCATTTGTTGTTCTGCATTTACTATTGTGAGTTATTAGACACAGTTCTATTTCCAATTTACGTTACTGCTGTTTTTCAAACCTTATTATCTGCATGTTAGTAGTTGTTCGAAAGATTTTCTACACAAGTACACACAAGGCTACTTTTACCCAACACTTACACGTCCAATACCCATTTATCCACATCTCTACGAGAAATTTGTCTTTCTTCTTCATCTTTAATTTGCTCAACCTTGTCTTTATATTTCACAACAATGGTGGTTAAAAGGATTAGCGTAGATTTTGTATGTAGTGACTCATGATTAACTGTTCGTATCGCCATTGGAGATGACGGCAGTCGATTCATTACTCAATTTTATCATATCTCTTTTGTGACAAACCACCTCCGAGATAGACTAAAGGTCTTCTCGAGTTGCCACTCTTATTCTAGGTATAATTAAATGACTAACAAAAAGAGAAAATAAGAAAGCCCTAAGGTTCGACTCTAAATTATCCAATTAAAGTTTATAACCTATAAAATTGGAATTTTGAATTCTGAAACTAAGTTATTCGACGGGAAGGTGTTAGGTACCCCGTCATACCCTAACGGTCTCTAACATGTTTTTAAGTATCTTTTGTGATTTTTATCCGAAAACAAGAATTAAACAAAGACATAAGGAAAAGGCAAACACATCCTAAGATCAACCTAAATTTGGTTTAAATTTGATCATGGAGATCGAACGGCCTATGTATTCGACATGACAAGTCAGGATCAAAACCATCGTAGTTTGATGGATGGATTATAAAGTAGGCGACCTAATCTTGGTTTGTGATTTCTTAGTGACCTAATTCAATTCAACTATCTTCTAGTTGAACGTTTTTAAACTATTATTGGAATAAAAGTCTAATCCAAACAGAGTTCTAATCTTAACAAAATTCAACTGCTAACAGAATTCTAATCCAAAACAAATTCTGTTAATGGGAAGTTTAGAAAACTATTTTTTCTTAGCTTTTTGTCACAGACCAAAACCTCAGCCACGAGTAAGGAAAAGTTAAAATAAAATTACTCTAATCTACTCAACGAAAAATAAAATGATAAGAGTATAAGAACTACCTTTTGATCTGGATTGTTTGGACTGCGTGACCGTCGACTCCTGATTCTCTATGATGTGATGCGAGCCACACATTAAGAACCCGAGCGAACAAAAGAAATATGAACTCGTCTAGTATATTTCTCTGTCTCTCTCTCTCTCTCTCTCTCCCTCTCCCTCTCTCTCTCTTGCCAATCTAGCTCTTAAACGATTTTTTGCCTCTAGGAAGGGATTTTCTCTCCACCTGACTATTCCCTTTGGGACAGCCAGAGGCCTTTTTATAGAGGTTTGGGAGCAAAAGAAATACAAAAGCAGACTACTTAGTCATCCTTATCACCTTTAAGAGATAAGGAGGAAAAATACCAACAACAAAAAACTTACTGACTTACTTGTCGATTCACATGGAGAACTGGTGGTTGAAATTATAAGGGGAACCGACCGGAACTCAAGGAAAACTGGTAGGTTTTAGTTAAAAACTGGCCAGTTTCTCTCGCCTAGATTAATTTTAACCCAACTCTAGAAGAAAAAGACCACATTATTTTAATAAATCGATCACATGTGATAAATCTGAATTCGGGACAGACATTCAAGTCAAGACCAAACCCACTAGTAGGCCTCCTATCCTATTTGTCATGGCAGGAGCCTGGACTAATTGATTTGACAAGATAAACTGGACTCAAATAATTAAAGGTAGGCCAAAAATATATATGAAATAAAGCCTACAACAAAATTTTATGAAATAAGGCCTATAAAAACGGGGTGTCTTTTACAGGCATGTGGAAGCTCCGTGTATAGTAATTGGATCCTTGAAGAGTGGTTGATAAGAAAAATGTTGGTAAAATGAAGAAAACTAATCGGGTCGAATTAGTTAGAGACTTGGAGGGAAAAATGAATTTCGTCAAATTACATGACTCTCGAAATGTTCCATATTTTGACAATATAATAAACTTGAAGACACACACAAAGAGGTGATGTAACCACAAATTAAGAAGGATCTCTTACATTAGTTAAGTAATATAGGATGATTCAATACACATGGGGATTCCTAAACTCTGTTTACATTCATAATTAGGAAAGCATCTTAAGTAAATAGCTTTCGTGAACCAATGGAAGCAGCAGATTCTTATTGATGTCTTGAATGGAAATAACATTGTGGGTCTGGGCCGTTACTAATATGCCTTTAATAACTTGTCAGTGATGAGATTTTTAGGTGATAAGATGGCAATAATCGAGTTAATGACAGTGGCAAAAGGTGGTGGTAGACGGTAATGTCGAGGTGGTCATCGAAGATCAAAAAACAAATTAGTGTCAGATTTAGGGGCAGGGTATGTTACCAACCCATCTTGGTCACACCTTCTGACCGCCTGTTGGGCTCACATTCCTTGACACGTTAACATGTTCAATGGTCAAAGTTCAACGCTTGTAAACCGGTCAACATAAACCAAAAGTCAAGTCACGTGCATTTTGCCCTTTTCACTATTTTTTTTCCCTTTTTTCCTAAGTATAGGCTTTGGCACGCTATTCTAAAGAAGGTCGGCATTGGCCTTCCTCCATGTAGGTCACCCTTGGCCTTCCTCATTGGGGTCGACCGTGACCTTCCCCATAACGAGTTGGCCTTCCCCACATAGGTTGGCCTTGGCCTTCCTTCAAGGGAGTACCGTTGGCCTTTTCAAGCGACTCACCAACTTATACCCTTCGTGGGGGCTCCTTGCTCTACCTCACGTGCCTTAACATGTCGCATGTCACCATGCTCCAGAACCGAGATGTCGCACCGCACCCAAGCGCTATCTCCATGTCTCGTGCCCCCGACACGATGCTCCTCATCGCACCCAAGCTCGTCTCCGCGTCACATGCCCCCGGCACAACGCCCATCGCCGCACCTGAGCGCCATGAAACCCGACCGCCACCGAGCACCAAGACGCCCGGCCGCGCCCGAGTGCCACCTCATATCACACATGCCACCAGTAACTCTTTCTTCGGCTGCACCCATGTGTCGACGCCATCTCACGTGCCCTACACGACACTAGTTCGTTGCGCCCCCGCACCATCTCCATTGAGTTTGACCTCGGCACCGCACATATCCCGATGTGCCTATGCGCATCGCCACTTACACAATTGTGCCCTCAGTAGCTTGTCATGTTATCATGCCTCTGGCGATTCTCTGATCATGCCAACTCTATGTGATCAATCTTCTCATATAGGCAGAGCGAAGCTAAGCAAGGCAGACATGGTGAATATGCAATCTGACAGTCTGAGTAACACAGATATTTGTGGCTCCCCTGGTCATGTGGCTCTCCGAGGAGGCCCCATGTGCCGACTGATGGCATAGGCATATTTTTGCCTATAAGTGGAGGACTTTGGACTCTATTTTGAACACGTGCAACTCTTTTGCTAAATCTCAGTTTTTCCTGTAGAGTTATAGAGCAATAGATTCTAGGGAGAGAGAGTTCTTCGACTTGGGATCTGAATCAATATCCTGACATGGATTGTGACACTTGGACCTTCACATTTCGACAGTGACTCTTGGACCTTAGCTTGGACCATTCACTATCGGTCTGTATTTGCCTTAGCCCTCACCCTCGCAGCACTACCATTTCTCAGGTCCTATCTGGGAAGTCTTGGTCTCTGCCATTATTCCACCATAGTGTTTCCCAATACTGAAAATCTGGTAGCTGACTTCAACTGCATCCTTTGTGGCACATTCACGTAATATACGAATCTACTTCCTTGGCATCAGAAACTTATTGATTGTGTGTGAGAGAGGGAGAGGAGTGGCGGCTAAGAAGAACCAAATGGTAGGGAACTTGTGGGAGATGTCTATGTCAGTTTTGTTTTCATTTTATTTTTTCTTATTTGTGTGGATAGTCGTTACACTAATTTATAATATTAATCGGCGGATTAGTGTCAAATTATTATTAGTGATAGTCTACGTGTATAACATCTAACTTCGTCAACATCTTTCGATCAGTCTCTACTTGCATTTCGACAATATACCTAGGTACGACATAAAGATGATGAATCTAAAGCTATTCCAAAAGAGGTTGCTCGCTCTGTACTCATCCTGGAGGCAAAACAAGAACGACTTGTGGGGTAACTCCGACGTTCTAATGATTTGCACGCCATCAGATCCATCGAGAAACGGTCACTACCCGCTATCATGCATGCCGCTTCTACTTCTGACTGTTGGGTCACGATTTGCACGACACAATCACCATTTTCACACAGTCGGTGATTCACTTCCTTTCTACCAAGAAAAGGGTTTGAATGCTGCAAACCCTAGTGCCCCCTGCCTTTGAAACAGTGTGCGCTCAAGTTATGGTCCACTGGAAGAGCAAAGGTAACGATGGGTTAGGGCTAATGGACGACTTGTTGAGAAAGATAAGGGCGGATTGCCGTCAGGATGTATCAGGGGTGACGGATGATTTGCTAACCAAGTCCATGTGGGCTTGGGACGCAAAGCCACAGCTAATGCATGATTTGTCAAGCGATGTCAAGGCAGATAACCTTGACAAGTGCATGGATGTATTAGGGCTAATGGATATTTTGATAACCAAGAGTAAATGGTTAAGTTAGAATGACAAGATAAGGGTAAGGATGGATCTGCACAGCAAGGCCAGGGAGGACGAAAAGCGCCCCCTTGTCGTGGGTTATATATCTGGCGCGTCACCAAAGTCAAAGTTGTTTTGGCTTTGTCACAAGAAGGCACTGTTCAAAACGTTTCAATGCGTGAGCGCAGATGGAGGGTTTGAGAAAATAATGAATTATGGGGGGCAAATTGTCAAGGCATTAGATAAAATGATTGAAAACGAGACGCATGAAACGCTCGAGGCGGACGACTATAAGGCCTGTACTATGTCAAATGGCAATTGCAGAGGAACTAAAATGCTTTATTTACCTGAGAGGTTTGAGTTGTTGTTGTTGGGTGTATTGTAGATAGACAGAGAGCTACACACAATATCTGGAAACACTCTGTTTTTAGTGGCTTAAGATCAACAATACAGAGTACATGATTTATATAAGCTTATCAAGAAGCTTCTAGTAGAGACCCTTACAAATCTCAAAGTACTGACCTAAATGCTAGACTTAAATGTGTTTATATTCCCACTACTAAACTGAGTACTCTGTCATTTATTGAACAAGTTTAATAGTCAACATTCTCCCTCCTTAAACTTGTATCTTCTAGTGCCATGACTCCAAGCTTCTTCTGTAGATAATAAAACATATCAGCTTTTAGAGGCTTTGTAAATATATCAGCAACTTGCTCATGTGTCTTCACATGAACCAGCTCAACTTCTTGCTCCTTCACATGCTCTCTTATGAAATGAAAACGAGTATCAATGTGCTTCGATCGTTCATGATGAATTGGATTCTTGGCTAATGCAATAGCTGATTTGTTGTCTATATAAATCTTAGTAGCATCTTCTTGCTTCTGTTGCAATTCTTCAAGCAATTTCCTCAACCAAATGGCATGGCAAACACATGAAGCAGCTGCAACATATTCTGCTTCACAGGTTGAAAGTGCAACAATAGGTTGCTTCTTAGAAGACCAAGTAAATGTTGTTTCTCCAAGATAGAACACAAAACCAGTAGTACTCTTCCGATCATCACAACTTCCACCCTAATCAGTATCACTGTAACCTGCAAGTTCAAGATTTTGTGAAGATGGATAAAACAAACCATAACTGGAAGTTCCTTTAACATATTTCAGAATTCTCTTGGCTGCTTACAAGTGAGTTGTTCTTGGATTCTCCATATATCTACTAACCAAACCAACTCCAAATAGAAGGTCAGGTCTGGTGCATGTTAAATAACGTAAGCACCCAACAAGACTCTTGTAATAAGTTGGATTCACCAGTTTTCCTGCTCCTTCTTTTGTCAGTTTGGTGCCACACTCTACTAGAATATCAACCGGTTGACAATCCTCTAAAGCAAACTTCTTTAAAATCTCTGTTGCATATTTCGATTGTGAGATGAATATCCCATTGCTGCCTTGCTTCACTTCAATTCCTAGAAAATAAGCCATGAGTCCCATGTCTGTCATTTCAAACTCCTTCACCATAGATTGCTTAAACTCATCAATCATGGAAGGATTATTTCCTGTAAATATCAAATCATCTACATAAAGGCAAACAAACAATACATCTCCTTGGGAGTTGTTTTTCACATACAAAGCATGCTCATATGGACACCTTGAAAACCATTCTCAACGAAATATGCATCAATTCTGGAATTCCATGCTCGTGGTGCTTGCTTAAGCCCGTAGAGAGCTTTGTTCAGCTTACATACTTTTTGTTCTTGTCCTTCAACAATGAATCCAGGTGGCTGCTCAATGTATACTTCTTCTTCAAGATATCCTTCAAAAATGCTGACTTTACATCCATTTGAAACAACTTCCGCTTCTTTTGAGCTGCTAATGAGATTAACAACCTCACAGTTTCAAGCCTAGCAACTGGCGCAAACACTTCTTCATAATCTATTCCATATTGCTGCTTATAGCCTTTTACCACCAACCTGGCCTTGTGCTTTTCTACCTCTCCTTGTGCATTTCTTTTTTGTTTTAAACACCCACTTGACACCAATTGCTTAGTGTCCCTTAGGAAGTGTAGTGAGCTTACAAGTCTTATTTCTGTCAATAGCATTCATTTCATCCTCCATAGCTTTTCTCCACTTAGCTTCTTGAGAAGCTTCTTCAAATGTCAATGGATCACAACCTGTAAAAAGACATAGCATGCTAAAATCATCAAAATCAATTCTTTGTGTAGCATTATATATCTCCTGAATGTTCCTTGTCTTTCTTTGCGCCGGACTCTTAGAGCCATTAGGAGATGGCAAAGTTTCAGCTTGCGGTAGTGGTGATGCTGGCACATTCTGCTCATTGGCTTCATTTTTCTGCTCTTGTTCTTCTTCTAAAATGAGTTGTTGCTTCTGTCCTTCATCATTCCAATTCCAAAGTTATTCTTCATCAAACTGAACATCTCTTGACATCACCACTTTCTTGGTGATAGGACTATACAACTTATACCCACAAGAATTCTCTCCATATCCTAGCAGTATGCACTTCTGACTTTTGTCTTCAAGCTTAGTCCTCCTTTTTTCTTGTATTTTGGCATATGCAACACTTCCAAAAATTCACAAATGATCAACTTTTGGCTTGCGTAAACTCCATGCTTCCTCAGGTGTTTCATTGTGAAGACGCTTTGTAGGAAACCTGTTCAATAAATAGATGGCACAGGCAACAGCATCTCCCCAGAATTCCTTAGGACATTTCCTTTCTTTCAACATACATCTAACCATATTAAGAATAGTTATGTTCTTCCTCTCAGATACCCCATTTTGCTGTGGTGTTTGAGGCATGGTAAATTGATGCACAATCCCATTTTCTTTGCAAAACATATCAAATTCATGTGAGGTATACTCCCCACCTCTATCAGTTCTAATACACTTCAAATGACAGCCACTTTGCTTCTCAACTAAAATTTTAAACTCTTTAAATCTACTCAAAACTTCTTTCTTTTCTTTCAGCAGATAAACCCATGTTTTGCCGCTATAATCATCTGTAAAGGTGAGGAAATACCTGTTCCCACCAATTGATGTGGGCTTTATGGGACCACAGACATCTGAGTGCACTAAATCAAGATGCCGAACTGCTTTTGCTGATCTTCCTCCTTTTGGAAAAGGCTTCCTATGATGCTTTCCGAATACACAAACTTCACACAAATTGCTTGGACGATCAATCTTCGGTAATCCAATAACCATGTTGTTCTTTGCCAGCAACTCCAAAGCTCCAAAGTTTAGGTGTCCATATCGAAGATGCCAAAGAGTAGACTCATCACCAACAATTGCTTTAAAGCAATTTGATTGATGAATATTCAAATTTAATGGAAACATTCTATTCTTGGTCATTTTCACACGAGCAATCAACACATTATTGTTATCATAGACGCAAAGAGACATGTTCTTCATTTGAACAGTAAAGCCCTTTTCAAGAAGCTGACCCAAACTCAAGATATTATTTTTCATGTCTGGAACGTAATACACATCAGAAATATACCTCTGATCACCATTCTTGAGTTCAAGAAGAATTTTACCTCTGCCTTTAACAGGTCTTTGCGATAAATCACCAAAAGTGATGTTGCCACTGTGTCTTTCGTCAAGCTCAACAAAAAATTCATGTGTTCCACACATATGATTTGATGCACCTGTATCAAGATACCAAGTGCTGGAATTGCAGGATTCAAAGTTTCCACAAGCTAACAACAAAGCAGGCCCTTCATCAGCATCTTTCTCAGCAAAGTTCACCTTCTTATCTTCGCCAACGTTGTTACGATGACAATCTAAAGCATAATGGCCAAAATCTTTACAATTATAACATTGAATTTCAGATAGATCATACCTCAAGCCTGATCGACCACCGCGACCTCGGCCTCGGCTTCTACCACGTCCTCTTAGAGTAAAAGAATTTCGATTGCCCCCACGACCTTCATGAACTTCATTGTTTTTATGTGACCTGCCACCTCTTCCTCTTCTATAAAATCCTCTACCTCTTTGATAGCTACCTCCACTAGACTCATTCTTTTCTTTCAAAGTTAGCTTTGCCTGCAATGCTTGTTCTAAGGATCTTCCTTCTCCCCTTTTTTCAATCTTCTGCTCATGGGCTTGAAGAGAACCCATAAGTTCTTCTACTGTCATCTTCTCTAAATCTTTTGACTCTTCTATTGCCACAACAACATAGTCAAACTTTGAGTCCAAAGACCTCAAAATTTTCTCCATTACCCGAACATCACTAATATCTTCTCCATTTCGTCTCATTTGATGGACAACTGAGATTACTTTTGTAAAGTAATCAGAGATCGATTCCGTGCTTTCCTTGTTAAGCTTTTCAAATTCTGCTCTCAAAGATTGCAATCGTACCTTCTTCACTTTATCGACACCGCTGTAGTATTTCTTAAGAATCTCCCATGCCTCTTTTGAAGTATTTGCTGGAGCCACCATCTCTAATCCAGCTTCATCAAGCCCTTGATGAATTGTAACCAAGGCTTTGCTATCTCTCTTTCTAGATTCTTTGAGTGTCTTCTTTTCTGCATTGCTCAAAATTGCTTCTGCTTCCGCCGATTTCGGTTCAGCAAACCCATCTTCGATCAGTTCCCATAAATCCAAAGAGCCCAAAATAGCTTTTAGTTGTATACACCACATGTCATAATTTTGTTTTGTAAGGCGGGGAACTTGGGTTTGAGGCTGGTTGTTACTGCTGTTGTTGCTGGTTGAAGCCATCACTTAACCAGCTCTGATACCAGAACTGTTGGGTGTATTGTAGAAAGACAGAGAGCTACACACAATATCTGGAAACACTCTGTTTTCAGTGGCTTAAGATCAACAATACAGAGTACATGATTTATATAAGCTTATCAAGAAGCTTCTAGTAGAGACCCTTACAAATCTCAAAGTACTGACCTAAATGCTAGACTTAAATGTGTTTATATTCCCACTACTAAAATGAGTACTCTGCCATTTATTGAACAAGTTTAATAGTCAACAGTTGTCTCTACCAACTGACGCAAAAGATGCGCCCAAGGCCGAAGAATCGAAGCTGGTTATGGAGGAAGAAAAAGGCACCACTCCATTATTCTCACCTGGAGGAGATAATGTGGCCAAGACACTGCCTATTCGGTCGAGGGCTAATTCTTTGGATTGTGGTAACGATTGTGATGATTGGGTGATGGTTTGAGCCGATGACAAAGATCTACCAATCTATCAAAACAAGGTACATCTTTGCATTGGTATGCTTCATTTGATTTTTACGTGATATCTGTTGGTTTGCTGTTGCTGTTGAGTCAATCTGCTAATTTTACAGGTAAATTGACGCATTGAACAAAGAAAAGAGACTGCTTTCGATCTCTCAATGAAAGTTAGTGACCCTTGGAAGGATTACTTTAATTTTTAAGTTGCTGTCGGTTAGATGTAAGCATTTGATTGCTACTCTAATATCCAGGTTCCATTTGCAACTTTCAGTTAGTTTCACTTTGAACTATGTTTACTAGACTACCATTTCTTTCTCATCCTTAATGAAAACCCCCGCCCCTTGCCCTTTCTAAGCAGTTGCCATGAAACTACTGATGATAATAGAAAGAAAACTAAAACTAAAACTAAAACTAAAACAGCTGTTGACGTATGTGGTGTTACCTTGTTATGTTGTAATGTATTTGATTCTTGTACAGTACAGTCCTAGCTTATTGTGCAGGTATGCTGATTATGGGTGAAGATTGCTTCTCAGATCTCACATCTGTCCTTCCTAGCTATAGTAAGTGTTTATATATGTTGGCATGATATTAGCCATTAGGTACTGTTGGTTCGCAAGTCAACAGAAGCTTAAAAAATCGGATGCCTTCTCGCTCGGTTTCGCTGCCTCTCTTGCTGCCAAATAGATGTAGCTTTGCTTGTTCTTACGTTTGGCTCACCTACTCAGCATATTGGTGGCTTGTCGAGGCAGAGGTGTAGGAAGGAGGGGAAATAGAGGGAGAGACAAGGAAACTAGTTCCTTCGCGGTGTCTGCTTAATGATCTGACGAAGGGAAACCCCTTGACAAGTGATGGAAGGGAAAGGCTGTTGATAGCAACATGCTAGTGATCCATCATGTAAAATGCGAAACGAAGATAGGTGCCACTGTGATGTGACCTATATAAGATGCGAGTGCAAGTGCGTCAATTTGGAAAAATTCATGAGTGCGGGAGCGCTTCTGAACATAAGACTCTCTGTCTCTCTCTCTCACACACACACACACACGGGCCGGTCCCTCTCTTAATTCTCCAACTGTCATCCGTATGTCCACGTGTGATCCTAGACGGTCGAGATTAGTTTTTTTTTTCAATTAGAACTCGCCTAACCGCTACAAAGTGTAGCGGTCAGCTTTTCTCCAGAACTGTTCTCCTTCACTTTCCTTTACTTTGACAGGTCACGGGCTCATCTGCTGCTGGTTTGTTTTGATCCACCAAATAAACGAATAAGAAAAAAATCTCATTGTTGTTGGTTATCTTTTGGCAAGCCAACTTATTTGATTTTACGTTATGGAATATTTTGTGCTTTTCATTTATAGACTAATTTCTTGTTGTGATGCTTAGCGGATTAGGATGTCATCCACATATCTGTGTGTCTATCTCCTCGCCCTTTATGAGCTTGGTATAACTTGAGTGCTCTATAGTGTTTTATATATATATATATATATATATATATATATATTGTTATTGTTATTATTAAAAGTATACTTATTAATACCGTAAAGGAGCGCGTACCGATTTTTTTTCATAAAATGATATGTATCGTTACTGGTACCGTTCTAGATTTTGCATCAATAACATACACATGTATATAATACTCATTCATTAGCGAACTAAAAATATATACATGTTTTTCCTCCGTCACAGCTCCTCTCTAAAATTATCCTTCTTTTCAACTTTCTCATTAGCGAATTCGTATAAAAGAATAAGTTGCTTATTCAAGAATGACGTCTTTGGGTTCAAAAATAAGTTGTTTGTGCATGCATCTGCTTCAAAAAACGTATAAAACAGTACATCATATAGATAAAAGAATGCGATGAAAACTTTCAAATATGAAGCAAATCAAAGTTAAGAAAAAAAGTAAAAGTAAAAGCAAAGTTAAAATTGCGATGAAAATTGAAAAATTATCAAAAAATATTTTGTAAGTTCTAATGATTATTATGAGAAAGAGCTTACAGAGGCTTTGATCGATAAAACTAGAGTTTTTTCTAATTAGTCTTTATATTGTTAATTTATTAAATTTTTCAACAAATTTGGCAACTTTTATATTTTCTAAGGAATCGGTACAAAACATAATATCTCACATGTACCGGTCGGTACAACGATTACAGAACGATATTTTTACTAGTACAAAATATAAAGAAAAACCGTACTGATAGAAGGAAAAAGTTGAAGTATCCGCCGGTACGGTGGTAACCGATACGGTATTTGATAATTATGACCAAGAGAAAAAATTGAGTTATAAACAAAATGTTTGAATAGTTTTTCACGATTATAGGTTAACTATAATAAAAAGGCTATAAACTATCTACTGTCAAATGACTTCTTTAATTTTCTTGGATCATGACTCCTGAGTAGCTTATAAAACATATTTTTTGTCATCCAAAAAAAAATGGATAGTCCGAGACAAATACCTCAACCCGCCCAGGCTCTCTATCTCCATTAACCCCTGATTCTATGACATTAGCTTCCCATTCATGATGGAACTGTCAATGAATGGTTGCAGCGGCAGTAGATCTGAGGTGTGGGGGGTTAACGGCAGGAGCCAGAGGTGTGGTCGGTCAATGGCAGATATGAGCTATGAACGGAAGATTAACGACAGTGTTATGTGTTGTGTGTGAGTGACACATAGTGTAAGTAAGATAGGGGGGGGGGGGGGGGGGGAAGGGAAATGGTGGCAGTAGCAGATGAGAATGAGAGATATAGAGATGAAACCTAAAATTTCTTTATATACTAAGATATTTGGATAACCTCAAGTAACCCAAACCAGAACCGAAATTTACTTGTCGGTTTAATAAGGGTCCAAATTGAGGAGATCTCAAATTTGAATGTCATCACACAGGTTTTTTCGATGGATCGAGTAAACCTGGCGGGACGGGCCAATACGCCGGCGTCACAAGAAATATATGGAGTACTCCAAGAAATAGGAACTTCAGTCACCTATGGGGCTAGACGTTAATGAAAAATTAATCCCCCATTTTCCTAAAATCCACCGTTCGATCTTGTCCATCGGTAATGACCTGTGTTACAACTGTTGCAATGAAAGTTTTTCTAGCATGTAGTTGCACATTACGAGAAGATCAAGAGCAATATATGAAACTTGCAAGGCATCGGGAATAGAGAGGGGACACTTGCATTAAGGTGGGAATTTAGCCACCTTAAACTGTTAGTGGTGAAAAAGCTTTTGATATAATTGTGATTAACATGACGTGGTGCAACCAATAGATGAGATAAGAGAATAATATAAACATTTATCCCTATTTTATTAGAATCTCTTCATCTCGTTAAATCTAACACGTCCTTTACGCCACACAATAAAATTTTCTCATTAGTGAAGATCTTTCCGTCACTTTGATGGTTATTTTGCTATAATTGTTTAGCGGCAGATCATATGCTACCTTCTAGTAGGTTGCAAAATGTCAGTGGATGGTGGGGTTTAATTAGTACAAAAAATATCTACATTAATGGACTAAAGTGCCTAGCCGCCCTGCTCTCAAGAGTGAGAAAATATTTAGTATTTTTCAATCACCTCGTCAGTTTAGGTGGTGTTAAAATATCATCGGTAAGTTGTCAACCAATCAATGTTGCAAAATAGTGGGATAACTATCCAGATGGACAGTAGAACAACATAACAAAACATTTGAACAGCCAATCCGCTAATTTTCTACTACTTAAGGTCTCTTTGACAAAGTTGTAATTTTTAGTTTTGATTTCTAAGAAATAAAAACTAAAACTAGTTTTGAGTGGCAGCGCCTGTTTCGATTTCAGGGCTATCGACGGTGGTCGGTGGCGACAGCTTTGTCTTATGACGATGGTTGGGGATTAGGGTAGTTAGTGGGAGCAATGAAATTGAAGAAAAAAGAAAGAGTAATGAAGTTTGAAGTTGGGATCTGAAATAAAAAATCAAAACTGAAAATCGAAAAGTCCAAAATGGAGTATTCAAAAACATCCTAATATGAAAAAATGGTCTATAAAACTGAAGGAAAAAAAAGAAATGAAAAATGTTAACCAAACACCAATATTTTTTCAGTTTCTAAAATTGGACAAAAAAAATGGAAAAAAAATGGTTTCAAACACACTACCTTAATTGTCCATTGATATGCTTTTATTTCATTTCTGTTTTTGTCTTTCTTTAACTTCAACTTTATCTTCCATCTCTCTTCTCTTTCATTCTGCCGACAACTACCTTCGATGCCATGTCCAACAACAACTGTGCTTTTACTATCTCCATCAACCACTGTAGTGTGGCAAACTCCAAGGTTCTTACACGTCCGATACCTAATAATCCACATCTCTGCGAGAAACTCCCTCTTCTTCATCTTTAACTTACTCGACCTTCGCTTTATATTTGGCAACAACAGCGGTTAAACGGATTGGCGTAGATTTTGTATGTAATGGCTTATGATTGATTGTTCATATCGTCATTGGAGATGATGGCAGTCGATTCATGACTCAACTTTTTTTTTTTTGGTTTAAACGGGATAATTTTCATATTAGAAGCAGGATAATTTTCATGGTTACAGGAGCAGTCATACTACTATTCATGAAAATAAGATAAGTGAGTGGCATAAAATATAAATACAACCAAATGGAACTACGGAGTAGTTTCAAACACACAAATATTTACATAGCGAGGAAACTTCACTCCAAGGAACAAAGAAGGAGGAGCAAATAAACAAAAGCAAAAGATGCTCCTCTGTGTCTCATTTATCTGGACTTATCATATCTCTTTTGTGACTAACCGCCTTCGAAAAAGACTAAAGGTCTTCTAGAGTCGCCGCTTTTATTCTAGGTCTAAGTGAGTGACTAACAAAAAGGAAAATAAGAAAGCCCTAAGGTTCGACTCTAAATTGTCCGATTAAACCTTCTATCTTACAAAATTGGAAATTTAGATTTGTGGACTAAGTTATTCGATGGAAAGGTGTTAGGCACACATCATACCCTAACGGTCTCTAACTTGTTTTTAAGTACTCCCTCCGTCCCTTAAAAAGTGATCAAATTTCCTTTTTGGGTCGTCCCACAAAAAGTGATCACTTCCAAATTAGGAAATATTCTGTAGGTATTTTTACATATTTACCCTTTTTATATATTTTTTTATTCTATTTCTCTCACCACAATTAATTCTCTACCAACTCATTTTCTCTCTCCTGGCCCACCACTTTACACTACTTTATACTATTTCTCTCTCCACATTTAATACTCTACCAACCAATTTTCTCTCTCATGGCCCACTTTCTTCCCCCCTCTCTCTAAAGGGTAAAATGGGAAAGACACACAATATATAACCTAAATCCTTAATATACGTGTAAAAAAAAATGGTTCACTTAAAAAGGGACGGAGGGAGTATCTTTTATGATTTTTATCCGAAAACAAGAATTAAACAAAAACATAAACAAAGGCAAATACATCTTACCTAAATTTTGTTTGAATTCGACAATGGAGGTCGAGCAACCAATGTATCCGACATGACAAGTCAGGATCAAAACTATCGTAGCTTGATGGATGGATTATAAAGTAGGCGACCTAAATCTCGGTTTGTGATTTCTTAGTGACCTAATTCATTTCAACTATCTTCTACCTTAGCGGTTTTAAAACTATTATTGTAATAAAAGTCTAATCCAAAAAGAATTCTAATCTCATCAAAATTCTAGTGTTAACAGAATTCCAATCCTAACCAAATTATGTTAATGGGAAGTTTAGAAAACTGTTTTTCTCTCAGATTTTTGTCACAGACTAAGACCTCAGTTACAAGGAAGGAAAATCTAAAATAAAATTACTCTAATCTACTACTCAACAAAAAATAAAGCAATAAGATTATAAGAACTAACTCTTGATCTGGATTGTTTGGACTACTTAACCGTCGACTCGTGATTCTCCATGACGTGATGCAAGCCACACAGTAAGAACTTGAGCTCACAACATAAATCTGAACTTTTCTAGTCTATTTTTCTCTTCGCTCTTTCTATCTTGCCAATCTAGCTCTCAAACAATTTTTTGCCTCTAGGAAGGGATTTCCTCTCAAATTGATTGTTCCCTTTGGAGCAACTAGGGGCCTTTTTTTAGAGGTCTGGGAGCAGAAGAAATACAAAAGGAGACAACTTAGTCGTCCTTATCGCCTTTAAGAGATAGAAAAATACCCACAAAAAAAAAACTTAACGACTTACCTGTCAATTCACGTGGAGAATTGGCGGTTGAAATTAGAAGGGGAACCGACCGGAACTCTAGGAAAACTGATAGGTTTAGTTAAAAATTGGCATGTTTCTCTTGCCTAGTTTACTTTTAACCCAACTCTAGAGGAAAAAGATCACATTATTTTAATAAACTTGTCACATCTGATTAATCTGAATTCAGAACAGGCATTCAAGTCAAGACCAAACCCACCGGTAGGCCTCCTATCGTATCTATCATGTCTAGAGCATGGACTAATTAATTTGACTAGACAAACTGGACTCAAATAATTAAAAGTAGGCCTAAAATATATGAAATAAAGGTATTACATCAAAAATAAAAAGGTATTACATCAAAAATAAAATTTGTGTTCTCATTATAATCACTCCACGCGTTAAAGAAAGATAAATATATCGTGAAGGTGTTCAAAAATGTCATCACCCATAGCTAGCGAAGTTCATTTGCCAAAGCAGTGACTAAAATTAAAAGATGTAGCTTAATCGAAATTTTTCCACTTACGAAAAATAACAAATCCACTCCGACATGTACATGCATCTCCATGCCCGAAAAGGAAACAAAGGACAGCTCGATGAACGTACAAACAATCAAAAACGGCAAGCATCAACAAGGCAACGGGTAAATCTCCCCCGCAGCCGAGACAAACATCCGATAGGGCCAGGCCAGTAGATGAAAATAGCAGGCCAACTGTTCTCTGCAGTAACCCAGATAATCAAATTCGATGAACTGTGTTCTACAGAGAAGGTCGTCTCTCCCTCGTGTTTGATCATACAGGAGGACGAAAAAGAAGAAAGTCTAAATAAAATATTAAGATGGTGCATGTTTTTAATGGAGCGAGGGTAAAATCCTACCCCTCCACTTTTCCCTCATCCTGAAGAAATCCATCGTCTCCTTTGGCTATGGTAGACGAAGCTTCTGACTCGTCTAAGCCAGAACGGGCAACAAGCCTCTCAAATGGGATTTTAATCACATCTCGACGTACTCCGATATCAGACATATACCGGCTGACGCAATAAATACTGCAACCTACAGCTGCCAGAGCACTACAGCTGGTAGTGGTAATTGCAAAGCGAAGTGGTGAAGACGCAACGGCTCTGGCAGCAGCAACAAAGGACGAAGCCTGACCACTCCGGCCAACACTACCATTTGTAAAGACGAGTAAACCCGTCTTACAGTAGATTGCAAAATCCTCGCAATTGTTTTTGGAAATCTGGTAGCCTCCAAAACCATTCTGAAGGAGCAATTCCGCACGATGAAGAACATCCTCAGGGGGATCAGAGGGGGCAAGAGTGCAGGTTCCTCCTCGGACTTTGGCAAGAAAAAACAACAATGAGACACCATACTGGAACAGATAAAGTTCACCACCTGAAAGGAAGCAATCGAGGCATGAAGATATGACACCATCTTCCTTTGATTGATCACCACACCTTGGGCATGGATTCTCCGAAGAATGAGAGGGAGATGAACTGAAAATGACACGGTCTAACACGGTTCCGGTTCCAATCTCCTGGCCTGCACCCCGAGTGAAATGGATCACCATTCCATCACCAACATATATCCCTGGTGTTAAATGGAGAACAAGTTCAGTGAAAACTATGTATTACCCTAAAATTCTTTAGTTTCGTGCAACAAAAGGTACTTGCTACACAACTATCTTTAATTAATAGTATCATCCTTTTAAGTGCAGCACCTAAAAAAGGCAATGTCCATAAAAGAAGAAATTGCATGACAAACACCAATTTATATGTAGAAACTAAATACTCTACATGTGCACGGTAGAAGAGAGTGCCTAAGTTATTTTCCATAAAGGTATGCAATCAGGAAAATATTTCAGCCAAATATTTTGTCCAGCATTAAATAACTGTAGGTCTAAATAGAACTGACACTGACAAGGACGGAGACGTGGGACACAGCACTTCTTATCAGATTTCCAGCACCCTGCGACACAGCAATTGTCAATGCGCACACACACACAGAAATCATGTGCGTCATAGAGACAAATACGCGCGCACGTGCACACTCACGTATTCTTTTATTAGAACAAAAAGTATACGTGGGACAAAAAATACTATGGGGTCAACTTGAAATAAAAAACAAAGGGTGGAGGTGTTACTTAATAATTTCAATACTAGATCGATTTGGCAAAAAGAACTAAACTTAGGGTAAGCCCAGGAATACAAGTTGCTAACATGAAAATATATGAACCCAGAAAGTATAAGAGAAGGAATGATACAAATCTAGATAAAGAAGGGCAAGTTAAGGGAATTTTTGAGATTGTTCAATAGTTAACTGTCGGGCATGACATGTGGCCTATTCAAAGTGTGAGTGCTTCCTAGGTAATGGTTGTGCTGTGCTCAAACATATTTAAAGCCATTCTGACTTGGATTTGCTCAGAAATCCTAAAAATTACATATCACCAACTTTTCTTAGTTGTATATAACTTCTATCCATTCCCCAAAAAAAAATATTGGTCCTCAGTGGGGTAATGTTTCAGCTTTATTTAACATCGTACAGAAATTCCCTTCTGAAGTTTTCTACTGATGGAAGCTTCATGCACTCACAAACGTATAAGAATCCTTAAGGATCTAAGTACATAAACAGGTACTCTTACGTGTGACAGCACTTCTTACAAAATGCTTGGTCTCAATCATCTTGAGCAAATGTTCTAGTAAGTTATTGGGCACCTCTTTGTATCATGCATGTAACTAACTCATAGGTAACATCCTCATCAGCCTCTACCTTCTCGATGATGCTACACTTGACAAATGAAGTTCACAAATTAAAAGCTCTTTCATATGCCTTAAAGTCCTTTATCTTAAGTAATCCGCAGTTTTCATTTGAAACTCTCGAAAGAAAGGAAGTTGTATACAACAAGGAACGCGAGTGCCAAATGGGGTGCATATTTGATATGTACCAGAAAGGCCAAGATATCTGATTCAGTCTCTTTCGCAGGCCCAATATACATGGCACAAGATGCTGAAACTGAAACAAGAGATCATCCAACAAGTCTACCAAAGAATGTAACTACCTGTCCATATGGCCATTCCGGTATTGTGATATAGCTGCCTCAAGATACTAAATCAACATTATGAATTTAATTCCCATAGCCTTCCCCTCAATATCTTTATATCCTATATCCTATAGCACTAATGTTGTTTATTCCTTTTTATTTTTCACATTCAAGGAAGATAAAGAGGACTAGATCCAGGCACAAACCACCCCCTCTAGTCAGCCTCCAGCAGCCTACCCTACTTAGGCTTCTCCTGGTTGAATTCCACTTAGCCGAATGTCAGCACAGGATTGCCTTCCGGGTAAATATATGGTGAATCTCAATGTCGGCTGCACAAACTCCTTGATGTCCGGGATTATATCTCAACATGGTCCTTTCTGGTTTCCCAGGTTGCATCCAACTCGAGTTACACCTATCGAAAGCAGTTGCCCCAGGCTAGAATTAGGCCATGTTTGGCTACCGAAAGATCGGGCAGGGTATTGGTAGCAGCACCCAATTTTGTGAGAAGCCTCGCAACCATTCTCCAGTCTCCCCCGATGAGCGGGCTCGTGCCGGCTCAGTTTTTATTAGGCAGGGCACATCCATGAGAGTCGACCTTTACCAACCCTCCTGGGGGAACTTCAGTTTCCAGTTTTCATCGCTCTTCATTAATCCAAGTCCACTTACCTGAACACCTTCAAATGCTTGAGCTTTCATGTGGTTCTAACAATCAACTACCATGGGACCCCATTTGCGTCATTGTGGATAACGGTGTGTCAAACCATACAAAACCAAAATCAATAAGGAAACAAAGTCGTACCCTTACAACAGTTCTACTCTAGATTAGATAACTGAGTCATTAGGTACTCATGGTCATACCAAAAGCCAGTAATGCTTGACTTGGGAAACTGCTCGTTACGGCTAAAATTGGGGCAGATGACGGGTTACCCCGTGTGGTGTCCAGTAATGCCTGATATGAATAACCATCGGAAAAAAGGTGTACCATATGTTACATGGACTCGGTACAAGTGTCTGAGTCGGATATATGTCCAAGTGTCAGATTCATCAAACTCAAGTATTCAAAACCCAAGACACGGGGACACATCAAAATAGTCCTATATTGTTAGTTTTTTTAGTTATCCCTTAGTTGATATGGAGTTTTATGTGACACATTATTTTACTTTAAAACTTATATTATCTTAAAACAATAACAAAGTAAAAGAAACACTATAAGATAGTGTTCTTAGTGTAATATCTATGAGATGTATTGAACACATATCACATACCCATGTCCAAGCGTCGAGTGTCTGACACAGGTACTTCACTCATTTGAAGAGTTCATGTAGCACCGGGTGTACCGTTGCGAAGACCATCTAGGGGGAAAATTGAACTTTATAAACTTTTTAGTGTCATATTTATGAGATGTGTTGAACACATATCCCATACTCATGTCCAAGCATCGAGTATCTGACACGGATACTTCACTCATTTGAAGAGTTCATGTAACACCGGGTGTACCGTTGCGAAGACCATCTAGAGGGAAAATTGAACTTTTAAAATTTTGTATAAACTGAATTTCAAAGATAGAAATAGCAAATAAAAGTGTTTGCTTCTACAAAAGTCACCGCCTCTATCCCGTCACTATTTGGGTCGCTCTGCCCCCTCACTAACTATAGATGTTCTCCGAGACGCTATCACCACGCCTCCCTCCGCCAAATGAACTCGAAGTGGATTCTTAGTCCATTTTTGTAGTCTTTCTATGAAATCCTGTTGTTCCATCCCCTTCATCAAAACCCAGGTGCGAAAAAAGTCTCTAATCTAAAGTAAGAAAAGGGTAAATATCCATATTGTTTCCCAGACCAATCCATATCCAAAAAACTATAGTCCGATTAAAGGTAGAAGACTCGTGCTGGTGCAATGATGGGGATGCTCCGGCTTTTTGACATTCTAACCATGGAGCTTTAGTAATGAATTTTCTTGTTTTTTTCCCCATGTAAAAATCAAATTGGGTTTATTTCCTAATGATTCATTTTAATAGATTTCTATTTCTCGCTTGGTTTTGACTCATTTGCTCTCCTCTCCTTTGATTCAATCGAGGTGTTTGGCAATCAAAGTTCCATGTGAAATCAAATTTTGTGATATCCCCTACTATCCTCTGCGCTTCTTTGATACAGTCAACGGGTAATGGAGGTGGGAACGAGGGACGAGAAGACGAACAGTAATAGTGGCTGGGACAAGATGAGGTGTTTTGCACCAAATTTGTGGTTATCTAGACCCGGAACAAGGCTGTCTGGTTTTCTGATTTGAAGGTATAATAAGGGGAATATCCAACAATAGACTAAATGTAGGTTAAACAGCACATCCCTCGACATTAAGGCTATTAAGATAGTGGTACCAAACGAAATGATTCCAACCGTGAAAAACATCCATAATATCTCAAACAGGTAACTCTTAATGAAAAGAGCCATACCAAAGAAAACCGTAGCCTAACAGGAGACGATGAAAATGAAAGAGAAGTCGCATTCCGTCTATTGGACCATGGCCTATAAGAAGACCTCTTTTCATAGTTTACCATCAACCTTTGTATGTCAAAGCGCGATACAGTTTTAAGTCACTCCAAAAACACTTTCTTTATAAAATTACTGCAAGATATGGTGAGGTGAGATAAGACGTTTACACTGTCAACTAACTGCTAAAAATGTAGCACATGTAATGGATCCGACCAGTATTAAGGCTTATATATGTTACACGAAATATGCTTCAAATCCAATGAGAGTTGGAAAGAGGCTCGATTGATGAAATAATTGGAGAACAAGGTTAAGACAGATTCTTTACACCCAAAGAACTAAATACTCCCTTTGTTCCACAGTTAAGAGTCCCCACTTGAAACATTGCAAGGGCAGTTTCAACTTTCCAAATGTAGATCTTTCACCTTCCAATAGACCTATCAAGTTCATACTTGCATCATAGAGCCAAATTTAGTAAATTACGTGACGTCATCCTATAATTCTAATCCTAGACAGTGGAAATCATACTGCGAACTGGGAAGCAATAGAGAAAAAGGAAAGAGGAACTCAAATTTTGGAGCACATTGTGCGTCACTCCTCTAGTCTAACAGAAGTGAGCTTAGATGGACTGAATCCTACAAATACTTACATTGTTCAATAAATACTCAACTCGCTCTAGTAGTAGCAGTAGAGAAAGAAAACAACCCAAAAGTAAGTCATCGAATGCATCATAAAACTCCATTAGAACGCTTCTAAGAGCAGCCTGCCTTCAAAGGGTTCCACAGTCATATAAAATTAGGGTTCTTCCGCGAAAAAATTTGCGCGATCAGAGTTTCAAGTAGAACACAGAATAGAGAATCGAAGGGGGGTGATGGAGAAACGGACCGTGATGAGCGTAGAGGTAAGCAGCCCTCCACGAGTAGATGTGATCCCCTGGCTTGAGCTGCAGCCTGTCCACCTTGTTTGAGAAAACGGCTCCAGCTCGCGTCATTCCGGCCGATCTGCACTCTCCCTCTGCAGCCGAGTGTACGTCGCTTGTTTCTCTACCTTGAGATGTGATGCTTCCTTCGCCTCTAAGGTTAACCTCCATTATTGGGCCCCCACCCGAATCAAAGTGTTTGTCCGACAGTGAAAGTCACCACAAATCTTCCCACGACAGTTCTTTATTGGGGTCCCAGGAGTTCTTTATTCTACCTTAACTTTATATATTAACGTTGCGAACTCTCTATTTGAGTTCAATCCGAAATTCAATTGATTATAAATTGTTAATCTACCATTTGCTTGCAATAGACCTGACAAACGAGTTAATCTACCAAATATGTGTAATAGAACGGGGGTGAAACAGATTCCTGTTTTTATTAGGCTAGCCCTGCACCCTACTCCGGGCGATTTAGGTAACCCGCGGATAACCGGTCATCTGATTAACAGTTATGAAATTTTGACAATTCTCTATCCACATTCGACCGCTCGAGAACTTCGGCAATCCCCAATCCAAATCTAATCGTTAGACTTGAAGCTTCAGAACCCAAAATCAACGGCAGGATTTGTATCACATCGCAATCTGTTGCAAGAAAGAGAGACAAATGAGTGAAATTCGTTGAACGACGACGACAGCAAAAGATCTGAGGTGTGGACAGCAACGGCTAGACGTCGACAGCGGCAGCTCTAAGGTGACAATGGCAAGGAAACGGTTGCGGCGACAGATCCGAGTTGTGGAGGGTTAACACCAGGTGGCAGAGGTGTGGTCGGTTAATGGCAGATCTGAGCTGTGGACTGACGGTTAACGACGGTGTTTTGTGTTGTGTGTGAGTGACACACATAATGTGTGTGTGTGTGTGGGGGGGGGGGGGGGGGGGACGGTGGCAATAGCAGATGGGAGCGAGAGATATAGAGATGAAACCTGAAATTTCTTTATATACTAAGATATTTGGGTAACCCAAAGTAACCCGTACCGGAACCAGAATTTACGAGTCAGTTTAATAAGGGTCCAACTTCAGGGGGTCTCGTATTTTAATGTCATCACACAGGTTTTTTCAATGGGTCGAGTTGGCCCGGAGGGACGGGCCAATACGCCAGAGTCACAAGCAATATGTGGAGTACTCTATGAAAGAAGAACTTCAGTCGCCGATGGGTAGGGTGAGTACCAAACTGTTTAAACAGATCTGAACAGCTCAAACCGACAAAACCGAATCAATCCAATTCGAACCGTCCAAAGATCTTAATGGTTTAGTTTCACATTTCTCAAAACCAACCTTGGTTTGAATTAGTTTACGGTTTTTATTTTTTAAACCGATTTCAAAACGAACCGAACTGTCCTATAATGCGTTACTCTGTTTTTAGTAACGTTCATTGACAATTTCACATATATGGTAGTAAGCAAATCTATTTATACAAATCTTGAAAGTTAAAAGAAAATAAAATAATGAGAACACTTATAACACAAAAAATTAGTGACCAATTACTATTCTATATTTACTCATTTTTTCTCATACATCAAGGAGCACTTATATAGCGAATGTAACAAGATTATATGCAATTTCGAAAACATATAACTTTGATTTTCAATCATTGTTAGATCCAATAGTAGTTTGTCAAGGAGCAACGTCTTTAAGTGATCCCGTTTAAACCGACCAAATCGAAGGTGTTTGGTTTAGTTCAGTTCACAATTTTTCAAACCGAAAGGTAACGGTTCGGTTTGCGGTTTGACCCTCAAACGGAATCAAAACGAACCGTACTCAACCCTACCTATGGGGCAAGACGTTAATGAAAAATTAATTCCCCATTTTCCTGATATCCACTGTTCCATCTCGCCCATCGGTTATAACGAGTGTTGTAACTATCGCTGTGAAAAATTTTCTAGCATGTAAAGGGCCAACATCTCACTACATTTTATGCATTAAATGTCAAAGCATGTAGTTGCACATCACGAGAAGATCAAGAGCAAAATAAGGAACTTGCAAGACATCGGGAATAGAGAGGGGACACTTGCATTAAGGTGGGCATTTAGCCACCTTAAATTGTTAGTGGTGAAAAAGTGTTCAATGTGATTGTGATAAACATGAGATAATGCAACCAATAGATGAGATGAGAGAATACTATAAATATTGACCCCATATTTCATTAGAATCTCTTCATCTTGTTAAATCTACCCCGACCTTTCAACCAAGCAATAAGATTTTCTGGTTAGTGAAGATCTTTCTGTCTCTGTTGATGGTTATTTTGCTATAATTAAGTTAATTCGTTAGCTGCAGATCATATGCTACCATCTAATAGGTTGCAAAATGTCAGTGGATACTTGGGTTTAATTAGTACAAAAAATATCTATAGTGATGGACTAAGGTGCCTAGCCCCCCTGCCCTCAAGAGTGAGAAAATATTTAATGGTTTTTAAATCACGTCGTCAGTTTAGGTGGTCTTGAAGTACCACTGACAATTTGTCAACCAATCGATGTTGCAAAATAGTGGGATAATTATCCAAATGGACAATAAACCAAAATAACAAAACATTTGAACAGCCAGTCCACTAATTTTTTACCACTTAATTGTCCATTGCCATGCTTTCCTTTCTATTCAGTTTTTGCCTTTCTTGAACTTCTGCTTCATCTTCCATCTCTATTTTCTTTCATTTCTTCTCTTTCATTTCTGCCAACAACCGCCTTCGACGCCATCTCCAACAATAATTGTGCTTTTACTATCTCCATCAACCAGTGTAGTCCGACAAACTCTACGGTTCTTACACGTCCGATACCCACTTATCCACATCTCCACGAAAAACACGTCCCTCTTCTTCATCTTTAATTTCCTCAGCCTTGTCTTTATATTTCACAACAACGGTGGTTAAAAGGATTAGCGTAGATTTTGTATGTAGTGGCTCATGATTAACTATTTGTATCACCATTGGAGATGATGGCGGCCGATTCATTACTCAACTTTATCATATCTCTTTTGTGACAAACCACCTCCGAGATAGACTAAAGGTCTTCTCGAGTTGCCACTCTTATTCTAGGTATAATTAAGTGACTAACAAAAAGAGAAAATAAGAAAGCCCTAAGGTTCGACTCTAAATTATCCAATTAAAGTTTATAACCTATGAAATTGGAAATTTGAATTCCGAAACTAAGTTATTCGACGGGAAGGTGTTAGGTACCATGTCATACTCTAACGGTCTCTAACTTGTTTTAAAGTATCTTTTGTGATTTTTATCCGAAAACAATAATTAAACAAAAACATAAAAAAAATGGCAAATACATCCTAAGATCAACCTAAATTTGGTTTGAATTCGACAATGGAGGTCAAACGGCCTATGTATCTGACATGACAAGTCATGATCAAAACCATAGTAGTTTGATGGATGGATTACAAAGTAGGCGACCTAATCTTGGTTTGTGATTTCTTAGTGACCTAATTCAATTCAACTATCTTCTGGTTGAACGTTTTTAAAACTATTATTGGAATAGAAGTCTAATCCAAACAGAGTTCTAATCTTAACAAAAGTCTAGTGCTAACAGAATTCTAATCCTAACCAAATTATTAATGGGAAGTTTAGAAAACTGTTTTTTCTTAGATTTTTGTCACGAACCAAAACCTCAGTCACGAGGAAGGAAAATCTAAAATAAAATTACTCTAATCGACTCAACGAAAAATAATGCAATAAGAGTATAAGAACTACCTCTTGATCTAGATTGTTTGGACTACGTGACCGTCGATTCCTGATTCTCCATGATGTGATGCGAGCCACACACTAAGAACTCGAGCTAACAAAAAAAATCTGAACTTATCTAGTCTATTTCTCTCTTTCACTCTCTCTCTCTTGCCAATCTAGCTCTTAAACGATTTTTTACCTCTATAAAGGGATTTTCTCTCCAATTGGTTGTTCCCTTTGGGACAGCCAGGGGCCTATTTATAAAGGTCGGAGAGTAAAAGAAATAAAAAAGCAGACCACTTAGTCATCCTTATCACTTTTAAAAAATAAGGAGGAAAAATACCAAAAAAAACTTACCAACGTACCTGCCGATTCACATGGAGAACTGGCGATTAAATTAGAAGGGGAACCGACCGGAACTCAAGGAAAACTGATAAGTTTTAGTTAAAAACTGGCCGATTTCCCTCACCTAGATTAATTTTAACCCAACTCTAGAGAAAAAAAAGCCACATTATTATAATAAATCGATCATATGCGATAAATCTGAATTCGGGACAGACATTCAAGTCAAGACCGAACTCGCTAGTAGACCTCCTATCCTATCTATCATGTCTAGAGCCTGGACTAATTAATTTGACTAGATAAACTGGACTCAAATAATTAAAAATAGGTCTAATATATATGAAATAAAGCCTACAAATTTTTTTTATGAAATAAGGCCTACAAAAACGGGGTGTTTTTTTTTGGGCATGTGGAAGCTCCATGTATAGTAATTGGATGCTTTAAGAATGGTTGATAAGAAAAATGTTGGTAAAATGAAGAAAACTAATCGGGTCAAATAGTTAGAGACTTGGAGGGAAAAATGAATTTTGTCAAATTACAACACTCGCAATATGTTCCATATTTTGAGAATATAATAAACTTGAAGACACACACAAAGAGGTGATGTAACCACAAATTAAAGAAGGATCTCTCACATTAGTTAAGTAATATAGGATGATTCAATACACATGGGGATTCCTAAACTCTGATTACATTCATAATAAGGAAAGCATCTTAAGCAAATAGCTTTCTTGAATCAATGGAAGCAACATATCCTTATTGAATGGAAGGAAAATTGCAGGTCTGGGCCGTTACTAATATGTATTTAATAAATTTTCAGTGATGAAGTTTTTAGGTGATAAGATGGCAATAATCGAGTTAATGACAGTGGCAAAAGGTGGTGATAGACGGTAATGTCGATGTAGTCATCAAAGATCAAAAAACAAATTAGTGGCAGATTTGGGCGCAGAGTATGTTACCAACCCATATTGGTCATACCTTCTGACCGCCCTTTGGGCTCATATTCCTTGACATGTTGACATGTGATGCCAAGGAAGTGAGTTTGCAGTTGAGGTGGAGGTGCCACAAGGAATGCAATCTGAGTCAGATGCCAAGTGTACTGATGTGGGACACAGCAAGGGTGGAGCAAGGGCAGAGACCAAGGGCTTCCCAGACAGAGCCTAAGGGTGGCAATGCTGCAAGGGCGATGAGGGCAAATATATGACGACTGTCACAATCCGATGCTTAGGTCCAAAGTCAAGGTCATGTATGTTTCTCTTTCTAGAATTCCAGAAGACTTGGATTCTAGAGTGAGAAAGTGAAATTGTCAAATGAAGTAATCCTCTTGAAAATGAAATCCAAAGTCCACTATTTATAGAGAAAAGTGTGCCAGTGTCATCAACGGACACGTGTCATCCCCCTGGGAGTGACACGTGTCATCCCGTAGGAGTGACACGTCACCAGGGAGTCCAAAAATACCGGTTCTCCGTTGGACTGTCGAATCGCATATTCACATGGCTTGCTCCTCACAGTGCCACTCTATCTTTCTAGAAAGACTGGCTCCCACAACCTCAGTGTGGCTAGAGAAGACCCCTTGATCTAGCCACCAATCCAAGCACTCGTAGAGTCCCACAGGCCTGGCAACGGTGAGGAAGACCTGACGCCCAACTGCCAGGCGGACTAGGTGCGATGCCCTTCGGAGACCTGCTCCCGTCTCAGAGTGACCCGGGGGTCATAGTCCCTGTAATACCCCGAAAATTTCTTTTTTCTTGTGAGAAATTATTTTTTTAAGTAAATAAGTTTGTGGTCTTTTTGATAATATTGAGAAAATGGTTCTTAACGTTTTTGAAATTTTCGGTCGAATGAATAATGGTTTCATTCGAATCAAAATGAGAAGGAAAATGGTGTTTTGGAGTGACTGAAAAATTCGGTCGAATGAAAATAGTTTTGTTTGAATGAAAATGGATTTGCTTCGAATGAAAAGATTTTTGCTTCGAATGAAAAGTGTTTAAAATCGTGAAAAGCGATACTGAAGTTTTCATTCGAATTAAAAGTTTTAATTCAAATGAAAACATGTTTTCGGTCGAATTGAAAAAAAAAATCTGAAGTTTTGATTTGAATCAGAAAAAATTCATTCGAATTAAAAGTTTTAATTCGAATGAAAACACATTTTCGGTTGAATTAAAAAAAAACAAATTTGAACCATTTTCACCTTTGTTGGTTTCGGTCGAATGGAAACTATATTTTCTATCAAATGAAAACTTGATTTTTTTTCCCGTATAAATAGTGGTCTTATATCTTTTCCCACCCTTTTTGGTTCTTGGTTTCCTTTTTCCTTTGCGGTGGTGAAAGAGAGGAGAGAAAGCTTGGGAAGCTCTTGAGTTCCAAGGTGATGCTCGAAGATTGGTATTTCTCAAAGGCTTGATTAAGGTAAGGGTTCACCTTTGAAATTTGATTCAGCGATGGGCCAATCGTTCATGTAAGTCCTTAGTTCTTTTTGAAATCTGAACTTCTTTGAATTAAGTGATTCTTCTTCTCCCTTTGCTTTGAACTTTGTTATGAATAACTTGTTCTCAATGTTATGACTTGTGGGAATCAAATTCTGTCGAATTTGTTTGACCTCGGAATTTGTCATATTGATATTGTTCATTTCAGTGATTAATGATTTTTATTATTTCGTGAACTTTGTATCTTGTTTGACATGTCCGATATTGATAACGATTATCTTGCGATTTTTGTTTTGGTAACTTTATGAGCCATGTCACAGTGTATGTGACTTATTTCTGACTTACTCACGTGGATTGGAACGTGGGCTAACTCAGCGAGAATTGAGCTAGAGATTGCGATCTTACTTTCTGAACCGGCCTTATGTGTCAGTATGACATATGTGACCACTTTCTAAATGGCTCTCTAGTTTCTATCTCCGTACTCAGATATATTTTGGCATTTGATATTTTGGTATTTGACCACTTTCTGAATGGCTCTCTAGTGTCTGTCTCTATACTCAGATATATTGTGGAATTTGATATTTGGCCTAACCTATGTTCAGTCGAAACTGGTGTGCCTTTAAAATCTTGTCTTTCAGATGTATTTTGACATTCGAAATTTGGTTTAATGTCCGTACCGTTGAAACTTTTGTCTTTTCAAAATTTTGTTTCTCAGATATTTTTTTCTTCCATGTGATTGGTCCTTTGAGCGACCTTACTGGGTATTTGGCTCATTCCCTTAACGTTTTTCCTTTCAGGTGATCAGTAGGTGGGATTTTTTTGGATTTGAAGGGCTAGCTGTGTGACCAAGAGTTAGCTGCCTTATTTCAGAGTTAGTATTGACAATTAAGTGTAACAACTAAGACAAATTGGTATTACTTAGGTTTTATTTTGAAACTCCGTGTTGGAGAAATTTTGGATTGTATAAAAGCTTTGGACCAATATGTCAGATATTGATGTATTTTGGAGATTTATTAGTGCATGCTTTGAATGACCATTTGTGAGATTTATGATATTTTAAGGTTTTCTGATTTCGTTTGGGAGACTTTTGATAATTTTAAGGTTTACTCTGAATTTCGATTATTGGATTGTGAACGCTCCGGAAATAAATAATTTACGGGGCGTTACAGTCCCTAGGGGTGCTGATGAAGCCCCCAGTGCCAGAGCACGTAGGCCAGCCACGTAGATACCCTGGCAGAGATAGTGTCCAGGAGGAATTGTCTATTTCGCGGGCCGAGGTAGCATCCCGGAGGAGCAGTCTCTACCTGACAAAAGGGGTGTCTTCGTATCGAAGCACTTAGAGCTCCCTGGCAAAAATAGTGTCCCAGAGGAGTTGCTTATCCCCGCGGGTAAGTCCTTGTGCTGGAGCACTCGGAGCGCGTCAAGGTAGCATCCCAGAGGAGCCGTCTACCTAGCGGAAGGGAGTTGAAAAGCTCTCTGGCAGAGATAGTGTCCCGGAGGAGTCCCCTATCCCTGAGGGATGATGCACACTCTGGAGAGTGGGTCGAAGCATGTTTCATGACCAAGGCAAGGTACGCATGGTATGGTGATAAGATGGACCAGCGCAAGGAGCGTGGTAGTGTGATAAAGAACCAAAGGGCGCGACTGTATCAGTAGCGCAGCGCATGGGTGGGGCAGAGTGTATATGGTTCCGGGACAACGATAATGTGACAGAAAGCCTAGGGGCGCTGCTGTATCAGCGGCACGGCGGAATGAGTAAGTGCAGCGCGCGGCCTCCATCGACGGGGGTCGCGGAGACGGCGCCCGGGCAACAAGCTAAACGAGCATTGCGGAGACGGCGCCTGGGCAACTGTAACGTGATAGAGAGCCAAAGGGCACGGCTGTATCAGTGGCGCAGTGCATGGGCGCGACAGAATGTTAGAAACCGGGCACGAACGCGAGCGACGTGCGCCGTGGAATCGGCGCGCGGTCGCGGGCAACGGGCGCAGTTGAGTCGGCGAGTGGTCACGGACGACGGGCGCCATGGAGACGGCGTGTGGGCGACGGGGGTCGCGGAGACGGCGCTCGGGGCGACAGTGGTCGCGGAAGATGCATGGTCCCTTTAAGAAAAGTGAAAGAATGGGGTCGACCCCTTGAAGGGGAAGGTGGCCGACCTCCCCCCCCCCCCCCCAAGGTGGCCGACCGCCCCAAAGGGGAAGGCACGCCAAATTGTTTCACAAAGGGAAAATGCACATGACTTGAGCATAGTCGCTTGACCGTTTGGGAGTGTTGAATATTGACTGTTGCTTGTGCGGACGTGTCGTGCAAAATGGGACCCCCAGTGAGTCCATGGGTACGGCCAAGATATGTTGGGGACATAAGCCCCCTGCGTGTGGTGTGCGCGAAGGGGGCAACCCGAGCTGGCACTGCACGCATGAACACTTAGAAGGACTTTTGATGTTTTTTGGTCAGAGAGTCGTTGACGTCGTCACTGCATGATGAGGATGAAGAGTAGGTGGCTCAAGCCACCTCGTGCACCACCTACTAAAACCTTGGAATGTGTCGGCGTTGACATGGTAAGACGACGATGGGCGCAGGGGTGTAGTCGTCACGAAACGTTTAGGGCGAGAAATAGGTAGCTCGAGCCGCCTCGTGCACCACCTACTGAAGCCTTGGGATGTAAATTTTGTCAAAGTTACAAAAAAATTTCAAAGTGTGGAAGAGTGACGAAATGGGTAAGGGGGCGAAGAAGTGCCATCCTAAAGCACATGAAATTTTTAGTTGTAGTAAAATTGGTATGTTGATTTTTGGTTGGATAGAAAGAGAAAAAAAAATGTTAAGTGTTGTGGAGAGAAAGAGAGGAGGTGAGAGTATAAGGCATGTGATATTTTATGAAGTAATGTAATAAGGGGAGGGGTAGGTGCCAAGGGATGTGTGAGGAGGTGTACTTGGGAAGTGAGGAGAGAAAGAAAGAAAGAAAAAAGTTAAGTGTTGATTTTTGGTGAGTAAAGGGAGAAAGTGATGGGAGGAGGGGAGTTAATGGGAAAGGTATGAGAAGAAGGTGGGGGGGGGGGGGGTCGGCCTTGGTTTGTGGAGTGTTGTAAGAAGTGGGTTTTTATGAAGGATGGCGTCAAGGTCATGCTTAGTGACATACAAAGCATTCGAGGGTTTGTGCCCCGTAGTGATAATCCTAGTACCGGAGCCCCCAGATGGTGCGACCTGAGGCATTAAGGGGATGACAATGGTAGAGAGGGGTCAAGGGTAGTGCCAGTTGTAGGAGGCCGACCCTCAGGAAGGGTCAACTGGAGTAAGGCGGGGGAACGAATTGTGTTTAAGTTTTGGTTGGTTATGTTAGGGTTAGGCTCCATCTCAATTGAGTCATGAGTCTCCGAAGTACTTCGAGCAAGGGTAAGACGTGGCACCCCGGGCTGAGGTGCCACGAGTCCTACTGTCGAGGGCCCAGAGGACCAAGGCGGCGGTGGTCGCGACACTGGGACCTGAGCAGTGTCCAGAACTAGCCCAATCCCTGAAGGCTAGATCTGAGCAGGAGGGACCAACCCCAGAGCTTGGGATGACACGGGCTGAGCAACGGGCACAGGGTGGGGAGCTCTGAGGCCATGAGAATTCAGCGATTGCGAAGTCAAGACTTGGATTGATTTTTACATTTCTAATGTCGCGACCATGAGAGATGATTGGGAGTCTTGGAGTTCGATGATGGTAGGAGTGAGGTGTTGGATTATGGCATTGACGAACACGGCTATATTGGGTGCATTCATCCTGGGGGGAGCCTGGAGTTGGTTGTGGCTGCTCTCCTCTTGGTCCTCGAGGTGATGCTCCTCTCGGATGGCTGGGTTAAGGCTTTGGCTGGTAGTCTCGTGTTGTTGATGCATGGTTGCTTGGGTGTGTCAGACAAGGGATGAACTGCACTGTGATGCTCACCTCCCCAGCACCAAAATGATGCCAAGAAAAGTGGGTTCGCAGTCGAGGAGGAGGTGCCACAAGGAATGCAGTCCAAGCCAGATGCCAAGTGTGCTGATGTGGGACACAACAAGGGTGGAGCAAGGGCAGAGACCAAGGGACTCCCAGACAAAGCCTAAGGGTGGCAGTGCTGCAAGGGCGACGGCGCAGGGCGAATATACAACGACAGCCACAGTCCGATGCTTAGGTCCAGAGTCAGGATCCTGTATGTTTCTCTCTCTAAAATTCTAAAGGATTTGGATTCTAGAGTGAGAAAGTGAAATTGTCAAATGAGGGAATCCTCTTGAAAATAAAATCCAAAGTCCACTATTTATAGGGAAAAGTGTGTCTGTGTCATCAGCTGACACGTGTCATCCCCTGGGAGTGACACGTCACCAGGGGTCCAAAAATATTAGTTCTCCGTTGGACTATCGGATTGCATATTCACCTGGCCTGCTCCTCACAGCGTCACTCTGTCTGTCTAGAAAGACTGGCTCCCACAGCCTCAGTATGGCCAGAGAACACCCCTTGATCTAGCCACCAATCCAAGCGGACTAGGCGCGATGCCCTCCGGTGACCTGCACCCGTCTCGGAGTGACCCGGGGGTCATAGTCCCTAGAGGTGCTGATGAAGCCCCCAATGCCAAAGCACTTAGGCCAGCCATGTAGACACCCTGGAGGAGATAGTGTCCCGAAGGAATTGTCTATTCCGCGGGCTGAGGTAGCATTCCAGAAGAGCCGTCTACCTGGCGGGCCGAGGTAGCATCCTGGAGGAGCCGTCTACCTGGCAGAAGGGGAGTCTTCGTACCAGAGCATTAAGAGCTCCCTGGCGGAGATAGTGTCCCCGAGGAGTCGTCTATCCCCGCGGGTGAGTCCTTGTGGCGGAGCACTCGGAGCGCGTCAAGGTAGCATCTTGGAGGAGCTGTCTACCTAGCGGAAGGGGAGTTGAAAAGCTCCTTGGCGAAGATAGTGTCCCAGAGGAGTCACCTATCCCCACGGGTGAGTCCTTGTGCTGGAGCACTCGGAGCGCATCAAGGTAGCATCCCGGGGGAGCCGTCTACCTGGCGGAAAGGAAGTTGAAAAGCTCACTGGCAGAGATAGTGTACCGGAGGAGTCGCCTATCCTTGTGGGATGATGCACACTCAAAAACCGCTTTGAAACTACTTTTTAGATGAACTACATCATTTATAGCCCAAATAATCCCTCAAAAAAAATTAAAGGGAAAAATACCAAAATATCCCTCGGTTAGCGGCAAATTACCGAAAATGCCCTTGGGGGTTCACTATCACTCCAACGCCCCAAATCAGCTTCAAAACAACCTTTCACGTGTTTTACAACCCTTTTTGAACTAAAAAGTCCTTGGGAAAACTTTACTGAAAAACTACCAAAATACCCCTTTCTGGGAGGCAAATAATCGAAATGCCCCCGAGGGTTCCCGGCACCAGTAAAATCTCAAAAGTACTTTAAAACGCTATTTTTAGCCTCCTGAAGTCATTCTTAAGATAAAAAGTATTTCAAAAAAATTTCGCCCGAAAATTCCGAACCGGTGTCCGGACCGAGCGCTTAAAAGCCTGATCTACCAAAAATAGCATACGACTTCAGAATGATCCAAAATATTGAGAAATGGAACCTCCCAACATCCTAGGGTTCTCGTAAAATTTTCGTTCGAAACCGCCCTCGTTTAATATTTTAAATTCCACTGTAAAGTCCCAAAATTCCCACATCGGTTAACCTCTTTCCTGACCTCGGAAAAATATGAAAATTTTCCATGATGTATGTCTCCTAAAAATAACTGGGGTATGGTTTTTGCCTTTTGGCTAAATCTGACCCTAACGATTTTTAAAATTTTGAATTTTAAACTGATTACTTAATTTTCACCTTTAGTGACAAAAGCAGTCATTATTCACATCAACGCACACTAGTTCACCTTCATGCACACACACTCATCTTCTTCCTCCTTCAATCAACAGCATCCTGGGTACACTCCTCTAACAATCGCGCATGAACTTCTCACTTAAACACATTATAATACACCCAATTCATGCCCTAAACTCATTTTTATGCATCAATTTCGCACAATTAAACCAATTGAATCCAAACTCATGAACCAAATTGAAGAACACACACCCACACACACCGAACTCCCACCAATTTCGAAACCCTAATTAGTTTTCTTTCTTTCTCCATTTTAAGTTCTCATAAACATGATTCTAACAAGAATCCATTTAAATTCCCCATCCCTGATTATACATAAACAACCGAACACATATATATAAATATGCATGTCACATATTCTTCGACCAAGTTCATTCCAATTTCCACAATTTTGCAATTTGGGTTTAGGATCAAGGGATTACCCTGATAAATTTAAGGTTCTTTCTCTATTTCCTTTCTTCTCCTCTTTCTTCCTTCCCCCTTTTTTCTTTCTTTCCTTCTCTTTTTCCTTCCTTCCTGTGGCTGCTGCTGTGCATGTTCTTCAGCTGTTCTTCACTTTCGGTTATTTCAGTTTTGCACCCCACAATTTTCTTCTCATAAAACATATCCCAAAATACTTTATAATTTCCAACAATGACTCAGGTTATAGCAAGCAGGAGGTGGCCATCGTGCATGGCCTATTTTCATCAGGTTATGACACATTTTGCAAAGTTTCAAATTTTGCACTTTGCCCCTCAAGTTTCTAAAATTGCATTTTGACCCCTTGACTTTGAGAAATTACAATTTGACCCCAAATTCGCCATAACCCCTCCTCTAGCCCCCTAACACCTCATTATCATCGAAATGATGCTACTTAATAAAAATATGCATCTCGTTCACCAATATTTTCCAAAATTATATTTTTGCCCCTTAACTTTCCAAAATTACATTTTAACCTCCAAGGCCACACTAACCCCTTATTTAGCTCCCTAACACTTAATTATCACCAACATATTGCTACTTAATAAAAATAGCACCCATTAATTAATCAAACTCAAGGTAAGATTAATTTTTGGTATTTTCGAGGTATCACACCATACCCAAGCGCTATCTCCACGTCACGTGCCCCCATCACGATGCTCCTCACCTCACCCAAGCTCGTCTCCTCATCACATGCCCTTGGCACAATGCTCATCGCCGCACCTGAGCGCCATGATACCCGACCGCCCCGAGCACCGTGACGCCCGGCCGCGTCCGAGTGCCGCCTCCTATCACACGTTCCACCTATAACTTTTTCTTCAGCCACACCCATGTGCCGTCGCCATGTCATGTGCCTTGCATGACACTAGTTCATTGCGCCCCCGCACCATATCTATTGAGCTTAACCTCAGCACTGCACACATCCCGATGTGCCTATGCGCCTCGCCACTTACACAATTGTGCCCCTCGGTACCCTGTCATGTTATCATGCCTCCGGTGATTCTCTGATCATGCCGACACTATGTGATCAATCTTCTTGTTTAGGCAGAGCGAAGCTGTGCAAGACAAACATGGTGAATATGCAATCCGACAATCTGAGTAACACCCATATTTGTGGCTCCCTTGGTCGTATGGCTCTCTAAGGAGGCGCCACGTGCCGACTGATGACATCATAAGCATACTTTTGCCTATAAGTAGAGGACTTTGGACTCTATTTTGGACTTGTGCAACTCTTTTGCTAAAATTCAGTTTCTCACTGTAGAGTTCTAGAGCAATAGATTCTAGGGAGAGAGAGTTCTTGGATTTGGGATCTGAATCAATATCCTGACGTGGATTGTGACACTTGGACCTTCGCATTTCGACAGTGACTCTTGGGCCTTAGCTTGGACCATTGACTATCGGCCCGTATTTGCCTCAGCCCTCACCCTCGCAACAATACCATTTCTTAGGCCCTATCTGGGAAGCCTTGGTCTCTGTCCTTCTTTCACCCTTGTGTTTCCCAATACTAAAAAAATGGCAGTTGACTTAGACTGCATCCTTTGTGGCACATTCACATAATCTACGAATCCACTTCCTTGGCATCAGGAAATTATTGATTGTGTGTGAGAGAGGGAAAGGAGTGGCGGCTAAGAAGAACCAAATGGTAGGGTTCTTGTGGGAAATGTCTATGTCAGTTTTGTTTTCGTTTTATTTTTTCTTATTTATGTGGATAGTTGTTACACTAATTTATAATATTAATCCGTGGACAAATTATTAGTGATAGTCTAACACTTTAGCACCTGGTGCTTGATATTTCCTAGCTAGGCTTTTCATCTAAAAGAAAGTCCTACTTGAGCTCTTCTACGTGTATAACATCTAACTTCGTCAACATCCTTCGATCAGTCATACTTCGTCACCATTTTCTGGCTGTTGGGTCACGATTTGCACAACACAATCACCATTTTCACACAGTCGGCGATTCACTTCCTTTCTACCAAGAAAAGGGTTTGAATACTGCAAACCCTAGTGCCCCCTGCCTTTGAAATAGTGTGCGCTCAAGTTGTGGTCCACTGGAAGAGCAAAGGTAACGATGGGTTAGGGCTAATGGACGACTTGTTGAGAAAGATAAGGGCTGATTGCCGTCAGGATGTATCAGGGGTGATGGATGATTTGCTAACCAAGTCCATGTGGGCTTGGGAAGCAAAGCCACGGCTAATGCATGATTTGTCAAGGGATGTCAAGGCAGATAACCTTGACAAGTGCATGGATGTATTAGGGCTAGTGGATAATTTGATAACCAAGAGTAAATGGTTAAGTTGGAATGACAAGATAAGGGTAAAGATAGATCTGTACAGTAAGGCCAGGGAGGACGAAAAGCGCCCCCTCGTGGTGGGCTATATATCAGGCGCGTCACCAAAGTCAAAGTTGTTTTGGCTTTGTCACAAGAAGGCACTGTTCAAAATGTTTCAATGCGTGAGCGCAGATGGAGGGTTTAAGAAAATAATGAATTATGGGGGGCAAATTGTCAAGGCATTAGATAAAATGATTGAAAACGAGACGCATGAAGCGCTTGAGGCGGACGAATATAAGGCATGTACTATGTCAAATGGCAATTGCAGAGGAATTCAAATGCTTCATTTACCTGAGAGGTTTGAGTTGTTGTTGTCTCTACCAACTGACGCAAAAGATGCGCCCAAGGCCGAAGAATCGAAGCTGGTTATGGAGGAAGAAAATGGCACCACTCCATTATTCTCACCTGGAGGAGATAATGTGGCCAAGACACTGCCTATTCGGTCGAGGGCTAATTCTTTGGATTCTGGTAACGATTGTGATGATTGGGTGATGGTTTGAGCCGATGACAAAGATCCACCAATCGATCCAAACAAGGTACATCTTTGCATTGGTATGCTTCATTTGATTTTTACTTGATATCTATTGGTTTGCTGTTGCTGTTGAGTCAATCTGCTAATTTTACAGGTAAATTGACGCATTGAGCAAAGAAAAGAGACTGTTTTTGATCTCTCAATGAAAGTTAGTGACCCTTGGAAGGATTACTTTAATTTCTAAGTTGCTGTCGGTTAGATGTAAGCATTTGATTGCTACTCTAATATCCAGGTTCCATTTGCAACTTTCAGTTAGTTTCACTTTGAACTATGTTTACTAGACTACCATTTCTTTCTCATGCTTAATGTAAACCCCCACCCCTTGCCCTTTCTAAGCAGTTTCCATGAAACTAAAACTAAAACAGCTGTTGATGTATGTGGTGTTACCTTGTTATGTTGTAATGTATTTGATTCCTGTACAGTACAGTCCTAGCTTATTGTGCAGGTATGCTGATTATGGGAGAAGATTGCTTTTCAGATCATACATCTGTCCTTCCTAGCTATAGTAAGTGTTTATATATGTTGGCAGTAATATTGGCATGATATCAGCCATTAGGTACTGTTGGTTCGCAAGTCAACAGATGCTTCAAAAATCGGATGCCTTCTCGCTCGGTTTCGCTGCCTCTCTTGCTGCCAAATAGATGTAGCTTTGCTCGTTCTTACGTTTGGCTCACCTACTCAGCATATTGGTGGCTTGTCGAGGCAGAGGTGTAGGAAGGAGGGGAGATAGAGGGAGAGACAAGGAAACTAGTTCCTTTGCGGTGTCTGCTTAATGGTCTGACGAAGGGAAACCCCTTGGCAAGTGATGGAAGGGAAAGGCTGTTGGTAGCCACATGCTAGTGATCCATCATGTAAAATGCGAAACGAAGATAGGTGCCACTGTGATGTGACCTATATAAGATGCGAGTGCGAGTGAGTGCAAGTGCGTCAATTTAGAAAAATTCGTGAGTGCAGGAGCGCTTCTGAACATAAGACTCTCTCTCTCTCTCTCTCTCTCTCACACACACACACACACACGGGCCGGTCCCTCTCTTAATTCTCCAACTGTCATCCATATATTCACGTGTGATCCTAGACGGTCGAGATTAGTTTTTTTTTTCAATTAGAACTCGCCTAACCGCTACAAAGTGTAGCAGTCAGCTTTTCTCGAGAACTGTTCTCCTTCACTTTCCTTTACTTTGACAGGTCACAGGCTTATCTGTTGCTGGTTTGTTTTGATCCACCAAATAAACGAATAAGAAAAAAATCTCATTGTTGTTGGTTATCTTTTGGCAAGTCAACTTATTTGATTTTACGTTATGGAATTTTTTGTGCTTTTCATTTATAGACTAATTTCTTGTTGTGATGCTTAGCGGATTAGGATGTCATCCACGTATCTGTGTATCTATCTCCTCGCCCTTTATGAGCTTGGTATAACTTGAGTGCTTTGTAGTGTTATATATATATATATATATATATATATATATTGTTATTGTTATTATTAAAAGTATAGTTATTAATACCGTAAAGGAGCGCGTACCGATTTTTTTTCATAAAATGATATGTATCGTTACTGGTACCGTTCTAGATTTTGCATCAATAACATACACATGTATATAATACTCATTCATTAGCAAACTAAAAATATATACATGTTTTTCCTCCGTCACAGCTCCTCTAGGACTTTAATTACCTTTTTTTCAACTAAACTGTTTGTTTCCAAATAAGTTGTGTCTTTCCACACAGTGACACTATGAATAAATAGTTATTCAATTTAATTACCTCCTCTAAAATTATCCTTCTTTTCAACTTTCTCATTAGCGAATTCGTATAAAAGAATAAGTTGCTCATTCAAGAATGACGTCTTTGGGTTCAAAAATAAGTTGTTTGTACATGCTTCTGCGTCAAAAAACGTATAAAACAGTACATCATATAGATAAAATAATGCGATGAAAACTTTCAAATATGAAGCAAATCAAAGTTAAGAAGAAAAGTAAAAGCAAAGTTAAAATTGCGATGAAAATTAAAAAATTATCAAAAAATATTTTGTAAGTTCTAATGATTATTATGAGGAATAGGTTACAGAGGCTTTGATCGATATAAAAAAACCTAGAGTTTTTTTTCTAATTAGTTTTTATATTGTTAATTTATTAAATTTTTCAACAAATTTGGCAACTTTTATATTTTCTAAGGAACTGATACAAAACACAATATCTTACATGTACCGGTCGGTACAATGATTACAGAACGGTATTTTTACTGGTACAAAATATAAAGAAAAAACGTACTGATAGAAGGAAAAAGTTGAAGTATCCGCGGTACGGTCGTAACCGATACGGTATTTGATAATTATGACCAAGAGAACAAATTGAGTTATAAACAAAATGTTTGAATAGTTTTTCATGATTATATTTATAAGTTAACTATAATAAAAAGGCTATAATTTAGCAAATGATAGCCGTTGGCCCACCGAACAGAGAATGCTTTAATAATGCAATGGCCCAAGGTTTGAACCTTGAATATTCCCAGGAGAACTTTTTCTTCAAGCATTAAAATTTAAGGGTAAATTATACTAAAACCCCCTGAGGTTTTACGTAATTACACTCCATTACCGCTATTTTTAAAAATTACACTCCGCCCCCTGAGGTTTGTACCCGCATTACACACAACTACACACTTTTAACGGCCCGTCCAATTCCGTTTCAAGATTCCCTGACACATTCCTTTATGTAATTTTCATAACCAAAATACCCCCCTTTATAACATTTTATAACATAAAATACATATACTATTCTCGCAACGGCACCGTGGACTTCATCTTCCTCCAGTGCGTCACCGTCTCCAACCCCAATCGCGACGCCTTCACCCATTACGATAGCTCCCTCCAGCTCGCCTGCTCCGGCGCCCTCGTCGGCTTAATCTTCATTTTGCAGTGAAGCAGTGCCAATACAAGGTGTTCGGGCTTGGCGGCCACTGCACCGCCGACGAGATCTGCTCCGCCTACCGCCGGCTTGCCCTCCAGCACCACCCGGACAAGCTCGCCCAGTTCGGCATCTCCCCCGCCACCTACCGCCGACCTGCCCTCCAGGCCTATCAAACATCTCCCTTCCCATAGAAGACACCCGACCCCCTCCCTCCCACCTTTCAGATCCAGAACATCAACTACTGAACTACTGACAATCACTCAACCACCCAACTCTACCCTTTACCAGTGGTGGTGGTGGTAAAAAGAGGAGTTGTAGCTTAGCCATGTACGAGCCTCACAGATCTAAGACTGGTCGTACAACCAACCTTGCCTCGTGCATAGTGGCCACGGTCTTCTTGCTCTTCCTGGCGGCCGAAATCGTCGTCGTTTACTTCATCCTCTTCAAACCGAAAGACCCCAAGATCGCCGTCGACGCCGTCCAGTTCCCAACCTTCTCCGTCGCCAACGGCACCGTGGACTTCACCTTCCTCCAGTACGTCACCGTCTCCAACCCCAACCGCGACGCCTTCACCCACTACGACAGCCCCCTCCAACTCGCCTACTCCGACGCCCCAGTTGGCTTCATCTTCATTTTGCAGTGAATCGTGTTGTACAGAGGGTGCTCTACCTTCGAATATTAGGGCCAGAATGGAGCTAGTTTTGATGGACCGATTGAGATGCATCTTGATGAACTTTGGGCTGTCGATTAGAGCGCACCATGGCTTTGAAACGCATTTGGACTGTGAATCGAGTGAGTATGTCGGCGATTACATCAGATGGGAGGTCTGGCATTGGGTCTAATGGAGGTTTAGGGTTTTTGTAAATTTCAGCCAAATTCCAAGAAAACATTGTTGAGGGGCATTTATGTCTTTTTTGCATTGCATCGTTAACACCGTAAGAAAAAATGTTACTTTTTGAGCGGAGTGTAATTTTTAGAGATAGCGGTAGTGGAGTGTAATTACGTAAAACCTCAGGGGGTTTTAGTGTAATTTACCCAAAATTTAAATGAAATGATTCACGTTTCACCACCCTCTTGAACACTGCTCTGTGGCACATCTACTGCGGTGCGTTTTCACCACCTAGGGTGGCGAAATATGTGAGATTTCTTCTCCCGATCTCTCATTTGGTGATAAGATATCTACTCATTTTCATCACCCCGGGTGGTGAATTATGTCACATGAGATAAGATGTGACTTCTTCTCCTACACTCTTTTTATGATAAACCATCTACTGTCAAATGACTTCTTTAATTTTCTTGGATCCTGACTCCTGAGTAGCTTATAAAACATATTTTTTGTCATCCAAAAAAATAATGGATAGTCCGAGACAAATACCTCAACCCGCCCAGGCTCTCAATCTCCATTAACCCCCCTGCTTCTATGACATTAGCTTCCCATTCATGACGGAACTGTCAATGAATGGCTGCAGCGGCAGTAGATCTGAGGTGTGGGGGGTTAACGGCAGGTGCCAGAGGTGTGGTCGGTAATGGCAGATATGAGCTATGAACGGAAGATTAACGATAGTGTTATGTGTTGTGCATGAGTGACACATAGTGTAAGTAAGATAGAGAGGGGGTGACGCGAGAGATATGTGTGTGTGTGTGTGTGTGTGAGAGAGAGAGAGAGAGAGGGGGGGGGGGAAGGGAAATGGTGGCAGTAGCAGATGAGAGTGAGAGATATAGAGATGAAACCTAAAATTTCTTTATATACAAGATATTTGGACAACCTCAAGTAACCCAAACCGGAACCGAAAGTTACTTGTCGGTTTAATAAGGGTCCAAATTGAGCGGATCTCAGATTTGAATGTCATCACACAGGTTTTTTCGATGGGTCGAGTAAACCTGGCGAGACGGGCCAATACGCCGGAGTCACAAGAAATATATGGATTACTCCATGAAATAGGAACTTCAGTCACCTATGGGGCTAGACGTTAATGAAAAATTAATCCCCCATTTTTTTGAAATTCACTGTTCGATCTTGCCCATCGGTAATGACATGTGTTACAACTGTTGCAGTGAAAGTTTTTCTAGCATGTAAAGGGCCAATATCTCACTACATTTTCTGCATTAAATGTCAGAGCATGTAGTTGCACATTGCGAGAAAATCAAGAGCAAAATATGAAACTTGCAAGGCATCGGGAATAGAGAGGGGACACTTGCATTAAGGTGGGAATTTAGCCACCTTAAACTGTTAGTGGTGAAAAATCTTTTGATATAATTGTGATAAACATGACGTGGTGCAACCAATAGATGAGATAAGAGAATAATATAAACATTTACCCCTATTTTATTAGAATCTCTTCATCTCGTTAAATCTAACACGTCCTTTACGCCACACAATAAAATTTTCTCATTAGTGAAGATCTTTCCGTCACTTGGATGGTTATTTTGCTATAATTGTTTAGCGGCAGATCATATGCTACCATCGAATAGGTTGCAAAATGTCAGTGGATAGTGGGGTTTAATTAGTACAAAAAATATCTACATTAATGGACTAAAGTGCCTAGCCGCCCTGCTCTCAAGAGTGAGAAAATATTTAGTATTTTTCAATCACCTCGTCAGTTTAGATGGTGTTAAAATACCATCGGTAACTTGTCAACCAATCAATGTTGCAAAATAGTGGGATAACTATCCAGATGGACAGTAAAACAACATAACAAAAAATTTGAACAGCCAGTCCGCTAATTTTCTACTACTTAAGGTCTCTTTGACAAAGTTGTAATTTTTAGTTTTGATTTCTAAGAAATAAAAACTAAAACTAGTTTTGAGTGGCAGCGCCTATTTCGATTTCAGGGCTATCGACGGTGGTCGGTGGCGACAGCTTTGTCGTATGATGATGGTTGGGGATTAGGGTAGTTAGTGGGAGGGATGAAATGGAAGAAAAAAGAAAGAGTAATGAAGTTTGAAGTTGGGATTTGGGATTTGGGATTTGGGATTTGAAATAAAAAATCAAAACTGAAAATCGAAAAGACCAGAATGGAGTATTCAAAAACATCCTAATATGAAAAAATGGTCTATAAAACTGAAGGAAAAAAAGAAGAAGCGAAAACTGTTAACCAAACACTAATATTTTTTCAGTTTCTAAAATTGGACAAAAAAACTGGAAAATAATTGGTTTCAAACACACTACCTTAATTGTCCATTGATATCCTTTTATTTCATTTCTGTTTTTGTCTTTCTTTAACTTCAACTTTATCTTCCATCTCTCTTCTCTTTCATTATGCCGACTACTACCTTCGATGCCATCTTCAACAACAACTGTGCTTTTACTATCTCCATCAACAACTGTAGTGTGGCAAACTCCAAGGTTCTTACGAGAAACTCCCTCTTCTTCATCTTTAACTTACTCGACCTTCGCTTTATATTTGGCAACAACAGCGGTTAAACGGATTGGCGTAGATTTTGTATGTAATGGCTTATGATTGATTGTTCATATCGTCATTGGAGATGATGGCAGTCGATTTGTGACTCAACCTTCTTTTATTTTTAAATAGGAGAATTTTCATATTAGAAGTAGGATAATTTCATGGTTACAGGAGCAATCAGACTACTATTCATGAAAATAAGATAAGTGAGTGGCATAAAATATAAATACAACCAAATTGAACTACAGAGTAGTTTCAAACACACAAATATTTACATAGCAAGGAAACTTCACTCCAAGGAACAAAGGAGGAGCAAATAAACAAAAGCAAAAGATGCTCCTCTGTGTCTCGTTTATCTGGACTTATCATATCTCTTTTGTGACGTTGCCTTCGAAAAAGACTAAAGGTCTTCTAGAGTCGTCGCTTTTATTCTAGGTCTAAGTGAGTGACTAACAAAAAGGAAAATAAGAAAGCCCTAAGGTTCGACCCTAAATTGTCCGATTAAAGCTTCTAACTTACAAAATTGGAAATTTAGATTTGTGGACTAAGTTATTCGATGGGAAGGTGTTAGACACCCATCATACCCTAACGGTCTCTAACTTGTTTTTAAGTATCTTTTATGATTTTTATCCGAAAACAAGAATTAAACAAAAACATAAACAAAGGCAAATACATCTTACCTAAATTTTGTTTGAACTCGACAATGGAGGTCGAGCAACCAATGTATCCGACATGACAAGTCAGGATCAAAACTATCGTAGTTTGATGGATGGATTATAAAGTAGGCGACCTAAATCTCGGTTTGTGATTTCTTCGTGACCTAATTCATTTCAATTATCTTCTACCTTAGCGGTTTTAAAACTATTATTGTAATAAAAGTCTAATCCAAAAAGAATTCTAATCTCATCAAAATTCTAGTGTTAACGGAATTCTAATCCTAACCAAATTCTGTTAATGGGAAGTTTAGAAAACTGTTTTTCTCTCAGATTTTTGTCACAGACTAAAACCTCAGTCACAAGGAAGGAAAATCTAAAATAAAATTACTCTAATCTACTACTCAACAAAAATTAAAACGATAAGATTATAAGAACTACCTCTTGATCTGGATTGTTTGGACTACTTAACCGTCGACTCATGATTCTACATGACGTGATGCAAGCCACACTAAGAACTTGAGCGCACAACAGAAATCTAAACTTTTCTAGTCTATTTCTCTTTTCGCTCTTTCTATCTTGCCAATCTAGCTCTCAAACGATTTTTTGCCTCTAGGAAGGGATTTCCTCTCAAATTGACCGTTCCCTTTGGAGCCAGGGGCCTTTTTATAGAGGTCTGGGAGCAGAAGAAATACAAAAGGAGACCACTTAGTCGTCCTTATAGCCTTTAAGTGATAGAAAAATACCCGGAAAAAAAAACTTAACGACTTACCTGCCAATTCACGTGGAGAATTGGCGGTTGAAATTAGAAGGGGAACCGACCGGAACTCTAGGAAAACTGATAGGTTTAGTTAAAAATTGGTCGGTTTCTCTTGCCTATTTTACTTTTAACCCAACTCTAGAGGGAAAAAATCACATTATTTTAATAAACATGTTACATGTGATAAATCTGAATTCGGAATAGACATTCAAGTCAAGATCAAACCCACTAGTAGGCCTCCTACCGTATCTATCATGTCTAGAGCTTGGACTAATTAACTCGACTAAACAAACTGGACTCAAATAATTAAAAGTAGGCCTAAAATATATGAAATAAAGCCTACAATAAATTTTGTGAAATGAGGTCTACAAAAAGGGAGTCTTTGACGTGACGTGAAGTACATATATAATATAAAGAGTGAATGGGCTCTTTGGGGTAACCGAAAAGAGTAGCTTATAATTTTTTGCACTTTTATTATTTTCAAAATAGACACACGCCCTCACCTGAATGAGTTTCAGTGTAACGTTAAAAAGATATTACACCAAAAATAAAAATTGTGTTATCGTTATAAGTAGTATATATATAGATTTATGAAGAGGTTGAGTGAAAAATGAAATAATCACTCCACGCTCACAATACTCGTGTTAAAGAAAGATAAATATATCGTGAAGGTGTTCAAAAATGTCATCACCCATAGCTAGCAACGTTCATTTGCCAAAGCAGTGACTAAAATCCACTCCGACATGTACATGCATCTCCATGCCCGAAAAGGAAACAAAGGACAGCTCGATGAACGTACAAACAATCAAAAACGGCAAGCATCAACAAGGCAACGGGCAAATCTCCCCCGCATCCGAGACAAACATCCGATAGGGCCAAGCCAGTACATGAAAATAGCAGGCCAACTGTTTTCTGCAGTAACCCAGATAATCAAATTCGATGAACTGTGTTCTACAGAGAAGGTCGTCTCTCCCTCGTGTTTGATCATACACGAGGACGAAAAAGAAGAACGTCTAAATAAAATATTAAGATGGTGCATGTTTTTAATGGAGCGAGGGTAAAATCCTACCCCTCCACTTTTCCCTCATCCAGAAGAAATCCATCGTCTCCTTTGGTAGACGAAGCTTCTGACTCGTCTAAGCCAGAACGGGCAACAAGCCACTCAACACGGATTTTAATCACATCTCGACGTACTCCGATATCAGACATATACCGGCTGACGCAATAATTAATACCGCAACCTACACCTACGAGACCACTATAGCTGGTAGCGGTCATTGCAAAGCGAAGTGGTGAAGACGCAATGGCTCTGGCAGCAGCAACAAAGGACGTAGCCTGACCACTCCCGCCAACAAAGGACGTAGCCTGACGACTCCCGCCAACACTACCATTTGCAAAGACGAGTAAACCCGTCTTACAGTAGATTGCAAAATCCTCGCAATTGTTTTTGGAAATCTGGTAGCCTCCAAAACCATTCTGAAGGAGCAATTCCGCACGATGAAGAACATCCTCAGGGGGATCAGAGAGGGCAAGAGTGCAGGTTCCTCCTCGGACTTGGGCAAGAAATAACAACAATGAGACACCATACCGGAATAGATAAAGTTCACCACCTGAAAGGAAGCAATCGAGGCATGAAGATATGACACCATCTTCCCTTGATTGATCCCCACACCTTGGGCATGGATTCTCCGAAGAATGAGAGGGAGATGAACTGAAAATGACACGGTCTAACACGGTTCCCGTTCCAATCTCCTGGCCTGCACCCCGAGTGAAATGGATCACCATTCCATCACCAACATATATCCCTGGTGTTAAATGGAGAACAAGCTCAGTGAAAACTATGTATTACCTTAAAATTCTTTAGTTTCGTGCAACAAAAGGTACTTGCTACACAACTATCTTTAATTAATAGTATCATCCTTTTAAGTGCAGCACCTAAAAAGGGCAATGTCCATAAAAGAAGAAATTGCATGACAAACACCAATTTATATGTAGAAACTAAATACTCTCTACATGTGCACAGTAGAAGAGAGTGCCTAAGTTATTTTCCATAAAGATATGCAATCAGGAAAATATTTCAGCCAAATATTTTGTCCAGATTACTTCTTATCAGATTTCCAGCACCCTGCGACACAGCAATTGTCAATGCACACACACAGACACAGAAATCATGTGCGTCATAGAGACAAATACGCGCGCGCGTGCACACGCACGTATTCTTTGATTAGAACAAAAAGTATACGTGGGACAAAAAATACTATGGGGTCAACTTGAAATAAAAAAACAAAGGGTGGAGGTGTTACTTAAATAAATTCAATACTAGATCGATTTGGCAAAAAGGAACTAAACTTAGGGTAAGCCCAGGAATACAAGTTGCTAACATGAAAATATATGAACCCAGAAAGTATAAGAGAAGGAATGATACAAATCTAGATAAAGAAGGGCAAGTTAAGGGAATTGTTGAGATTGTTCAATGGTTAATAACTGCCGGGGATGACATGTGGCCAATTCAAAGTGTGAGTGCTTCCTAGGTGATGGTTGTGCTGTGCTCAAACGTATTTAAAGCCATTCTGACTTGGATTTGCTCAGAAATCCTAAAAATTACATATCACCAACTTTTCTAAATTGTATATAACTACTATGTATTCCCAAAAAAAAACACGCACACACACACACATTGGTCCTAAGTGGGGTACTGTTTCAGCTTTATTTAACATCGTACATAAATTCCCTTCTGAAGTTTTCTACTGATGGAAGCTCTATGCACTCACAAACGTAAAAGAATCCTTAAGGATCTAAGTAAATAAACATGTACTCTTATGTGCGACAGCACTTCTTACAAAATGGTTGGTCTCAATCATCTTGACCAAATTTTCTAGTAAGTTATTAGGCACCTCTTTGTATCATGCACGTAACTAACTCAAAGGTAACATCCTCATCAGCCTCTCCCTTCTCGATGATGTTACACTTGACAAATGAAGTAACACTTTCTTTATAAAATTACTGCAAGATATGGTGAGGTGAGATAAGACATTTACACTGTCAACTAACTGCTAAAAATGTAGCACACGTAATGGATCCGACCACTATTAAGGCTTATATTTGTTAGACGGACATGCTTCAAATCCAATGAGAGTTGGAAAGAGGCTCGATTGATGAAATAAATGGAGAACAAGGTAAAGACAGATTCTTTACACCCAAAGAACTAAATACTCCCTTTGTTCCACAGTTAGAGTCCCTACTTGAAACATTGCAAGGGCAGTTTCAACTTTCCAAATGTAGATCTTTCACCTTCCAATAGACCTATCAAGTTCATACTTGCATCGAAGAATTTTAAGATAGAGCCAAATTTAGTATATTACGCGACGTCATCCTATAATTCTAATCCTAGACAATGGAAATCATACTGCGAACTGGGAAGCAACAGAGAAAAAGAAAAGAGGAACTCAAATTTTGGAGCACATTGTGCGTCACTCCTCTAGTCTAACAGAAGTGAGCTTAGATGGACTGAATCCTACAAATACTTACATTGTTCAATAAATATTCAACTCGCTCTAGTAGTAGCAGTAGAGAAAGAAAACAACCCAAAAGTAAGTCATCGAATGCATCATAAAACTCCATTAGAACGCTTCGAAGAGCAATCTGCCTTCAAAGGGTTCCACAGTCATATCAAATTAGGGTTTTCGGCAAAAAAAAATTGCGCGATCAGAGTCTCAAGTAGAACACAGAATAGAGAATCGAAGAGGGGTGATGGAGAAACGGACCGTGATGAGCGTAGAGGTAAGCAGCCCTCCACGAGTAGATGTGATCCCCTGGCTTGAGCTGCAGTCTGTCCACCTTGTTTGAGAAAACGGCTCCAGCTCGCGTCATTCCGGCCGATCTGCACTCTCCCTCTGCAGCCGAGTGTACGTCGCTTGTTTCACTACCTTGAGATGTGATGCTTCCTTCGCCTCTAAGGTTAACCTCCATTATTGGGCCCCCACCCGAATCAAAGTGTTTGACCGACAGTGAAAGTCACCACAAATCTTCCCACGACAGTTCTTTATCGGGGGTCGCAGGAGTTCTTTATTCTACTTTAACTTTATATATTAACGTTGCGAAATCTCTATTTGAGTTCAATCCGAAATTCAATTGATTATAAAATGTTGAAAAACAGTGACATTCATTTGCACATAATAGACCTGACAAACGAGTTAATCTACCAGATATGTGTAATAGAACGGCGGTGAAACAGATTCCTGTTTTTATTAGGCTAGCCCTGCACCCTACCCCGGACGATTTAGGTAACCCGCGGGGAACCAGTCCTCCGATTAACAGTTAGGGTCCGATTGGATCACAGAATTAACCTTGAAATTGAGGTAAATTTTGGAATTGGATGTAATTCTGCTGATTGAACAACTTATTGAGAATTGGAATTATAATTCATACCCAATTCCATGAAATTAGAAACATACTTTAAAGCACACAGTCCAATTTTTAATGCCAAATCTCAAATTTGCAATTCCAAGTCCCAAGTCCGTCTCTCGACGCTCGACCTGCTTTTCTGCTCTTCCTTCTCTTCTGTCTACCTTCTCTATTCTCTTTGATTCAAGAATACCAAGGCAGTGCCGATCTTCCGTCTCTCTTCTTTTTGATTCAACCTCTCAATGGCAAATCTGACGATGGTGACATATCTAGGGTTTGCACAGCAAGGACAGAAATATTGACGACGACAACAACGCTAAGGTTCTAGGTTTGATTTATGTGCTTTAAACCTTAATTTTCTGTATGTGTGTGCCTGTGTGGGTATCTATGAGCAGTGAATGATCCTCCTTTGCTAGCTCACTTTGGGAAAATTACTCATTCTAACATGTTCTCTCTTTGACTACTGAAGAGATGTCCATATATGATAAATTTGAAGTGCGATTAGGGAGCCTGAGTGAGGTTTGTGCTCAAGAAGGGGATACCCATCAACATAGAATTACCAGGTTGCTGCGTTTGCCACAGTATGTGTTCCTTGACCATGATCTTGACATATAATTGCAAACTCTATTTTTTACTCTGACGCGAATCATGTCTTTGTATTTACTTAAATAAGAAATCAAATTCCCTGTAAGTATAAAAAACTTAAATAGCGGCATATCGATTGATCATAGTGTAATGTACTCTGTTATATAAGATGTTTAAGCTACAAAACCTGCAATGTCAATATGGATAGAAACATGCCACTTCGTATCAATTCAACTATGTTTTATATCGCTCTCAAAGCTTGTATTATATCGCTCTCAAAGTTAGTGGTCTATGGTGAAAGGAGACATGGAAGTTGAACATATTGTAATGAAATAGACGAAGAGTTCCGAAAGTAAATTAACTTCCTGATCAAAGTGTAAAAATATGACTGGGCGGTTAATAACAAAGAAACTTAACGAGAGCGAATGAACGGCAAAAGTGAAGCTGACAATAGTTAAAAGAATGAGAAGTTGTTTAGGGATTTGTGATTTTTTTCTGGTCAGATAGAGATGCATGTTGAACAACACAGAATCTATCGTTCTGCTTTCGGGGAACATAGCTTGGTTATCATATTTAAATTGCAAGGTTCTCATTCATGTAGGCTTTCAAAGTCTAAATTGGTAGCCATTTTCTGCTTGTAAGGTTCAAGGTTTTGTTTGTACCTAGTTCACACCAATGTGGGCGATCATCTTTTGCTAGTTTTAGACTTGGCATGGTTAATTAATTATGAGTGAGCTGGTGTATATCTTTTGCTCCTTCTATGCACGAGTGGCATATGTAGCTTTCTCTAAAAGTGGTCCATCTTGGATTTTCTGGGTAGCCCTTTGTTTGCAACATTTACGAAGTTTGTTTTATGCATGGTAGCAGAGTATGTTGGAGTATACTACGTGATACTATGGGAGTTCTCACTGCATTTAGTGTACCCAAGCATGGTCTTCAGTGGCCTCAATATTGGAGAAAACTTATGCTGAAACTGAAAAGTAGAGTTCCTGAATTTAGGTGGCGCAAATGACCCTCAATATTGGAGAAAACTTATGCTGAAACTGAAAAGTAGAGTTCCTGAATTTAGGTGGCGCAAAGTCATTTTCTTTTTATCTCATGCTATGCACTGAGATGTCAGTATTGGGGACATATAGAGCTCAAATTTGAATATCGGATAGTAGATGCATTCTTCAATTGCATCAGAGGTTTTACATTGATACATGTGTATCCTATATTTTGTCTATATGTATAATGCAAAGCATATTCAGCATTTCTTGTCAACTGGCCTTACTTTTAAACCTTCTAATCTAACAACACAGCCTTATCTTCATATTCAGCATACCACCAGTGATAATCTTTTTCTCAGAGAGATGGAAAGAGCCAAGTGGAAAAGAGAAAGGGAGAGATTGGAGTTCTGTAAGGGTCACTCAATCTTCAATTGGCAAAACTTATGTTATGCTGGAGGAACGGTGAGCAATTCTTAGAACCGCGTCATTCTTTGATGTAAAAACACAGGCGATGTTATGAGTGGTAACTTGTTGGTTTGTATATATATGTGCGCGTGTGTGCGCGCGAGCGCGTGCGCGTGTGTGCTTACATATATAGCATATAACATGTTACAATCTGATTTCTTTTGTCATTTGTATTTTGTATTTTAGGTTCGAATAATCAATGCATGTTGCATTTTGTACAATTTCATACGAGAGGAGAAAATTGAACAAGAAACAAGATTATTAGTTGAGGTTGATGCAGAATTAGCAGCTGTTCAAATTCCATATGACCCGGGCAATGAGGAAGTGATAAGATCTGTCCAGCTTACGCCTGAATGGACAGCATTTAGAGAGAATTTAGCAAAGGGCATGTTCGCTGAATATCAAGCTAGGCGTAGATGAGGAGTTTGATATAATAGCTAATTACATATCTGAAATGTTATTTCTTTAACAGTTATTTTGTTATTATTGTATATCTCACGATATCTTACTATTGTATATTAGAAATGTTCTCTCTTTAGGAGCTATTTTTTTGTTGAAACGACGTAATGTGGTGCATTCTAAGGAGCTATGGTGTATTTATGATGGTTGTTAGTTGAATGTGTTTGAGCTGGGTATGCGATAGTGATGACTGATGTTATCTTTGAAGAACAAAAAAATGGACTCATTTTTCTATTTTATACTTAGTCGACATATGTGTATTTATCTTAATGGACTCATTTTTTTCATTTTGTACATGGTCCTCGTCTTTTTATTTTCTTTCCTTTTCTTTTGCTCTTGTTGGGTGGGGTTCCTTGGAGTGGAGTATGATTTAATAAGAAAAACAAACTATTTATCTTTTATTTTTTGACTTTAACTAATCAATTCTTAATTCAATCATTTGTGCTAACCAATCAATGGAATTACAAATTTTATTCAATTCCAAAGCAATTCCAATTCCTATGGAATTGGAATTGAATTGCAATTCCTAATTCTAATTCCAATTCCATTTGTCAATCGAACTTTGACAATTTCCTATCCACATTTGACCGCTCAAGAATTTTGGCAATCCCCAATCCAAATCTAATCGTTAGACTTGAAGCATGAGGACCCAGAATCAACGGCAGGATTTGCATCACATCGCAATATGTTGCAAGTAAGAGAGACAAATGAGTGAAAGTCGTTGAACGACGACGACATCATAAGATCTGAGGTGTGGACAACAACGGCTAGACGTCGACAGCGGCATCTCTAAGGTGGCAATGGCAATAAGACGGCTGCGGCGGGGGTAGATCCGAGGTGTGGAGGGTTAACAGCAGGTGGTAGAGGTGTGGTCGGTCAATGACAGATATGAGCTGTGGACGGACAGTTAACAACGCTGTTCTATGTTGTGTGTGAGTGACACATAGTGGGGTGGGGGAGACGGTTGCAGTAGCAGATGAAAGCGAGAGATATAGAGATGAAACCTGAAATTTCTTTATACACTAAGATATTTGGGTAACCCCAAGTAATCCGTACCGGAATCGGAATTTACGAGTCAGTTTAATAAGGTTCCAACTTCAGCGAGTCTCATATTTTAATGTCATCACACAGGATTTTCCGATGGGTCGAGTAAACCCGGCGGGATGGGCCAATACGCCAGAGTCACAAGCAATATATGGAGTACTCTATGAAATAAGAACTTCAGTCACCTATGGGTAGGGGTGAGTACTAGACTATTCAAACCAATCTGAACCGCTCAAACAGACAAAATCGAACCGATCCAATCAGATGAGAGCGAGAGATATAGAGATGAAACCTGAAATTTCTTTATACACTAAGATATTTGGGTAACCCCAAGTAACCCGTACTGGAACCGAAATTTACGAGTCAGTTTAATAAGGTTCCAACTTCAGCTGGTCTCATATTTTAATGTCATCACACAGGATTTTCTGATGGGACGAGTAGACACGGCGGGATGGGCCAATATGGGACGAGTAGACACGGCGGGATGGGCCAATACGCCAGAGTCACAAGTAATATATGGAGTACTCTATGAAAGAAAAACTTCAGTCACCTATGGGTACGGGTGAGTACCAAACTGGTCTGAACCGTTCAAACAGGCAAAACCGAACCAATCCAATCAGAACCGTCCAAAGATCTTAATGGTTTGGTTTCACATTTCTCAAACCAACCTGGGTTCGATATGGTTCACGGTCTCATTTTTTAAACCGATTTCAAACCAAACGGAACTGACCTATGATGTGTTACTCTTCTTTTAGTAACATTCATTGACAATTTCACATATATGGTAGTAAGCGAACTCCATTTATACAAATCTTGAAATTTAAAAGAAAAGAAAATAATGAGAATACTTATAACACAAAAAATTCGTGACCAATTAGTATTCTATATTTACTCATTCTTTCGCATACATCAAGAGCACTTATATAGCGAATGTAACAAGATTATATGCAATTTCGAAAACATATAACTTCAATTTTTAATCATTGTTAGATCCAATAGTAGTTTGTAAAGTAACAACATCTTTAAGTGGGCGCAAACCGATCCGAACCGTTTAAACCAACCTAATCGAACCGTCCAAACCGATGGTGTTTGGTTTGGTTCAATTCATAATTTTTCAAACCGAAAGATAACGGTTCGGTTTGCGGTTTGACCCCCAAACGGAACCAAAATGAATCGTACTCACCCCTACCTATGGGGCAAGACGTTAATGAAAAATTAATCCCCCATTTTCCTGATATCCACTGTTCAATCTCGCCCATCGGCTATAACACGTGTTGTAACTGTCGCTGTGAAAAAATTTCTAGCATGTAAAGGGCCAACATCTCACTACATTTTATGCATTAAATGTTAGAGCATGTAGTTGCACATTGCGAGAAGATCAAGAGCAAAATATGAAACTTGCAAGGCATCGGGAATAAAGAGGGGACACTTGCATTAAGGTGGGAATTTAGCCACCTTAAACTGTTAGTGGTGAAAAATCTTTTGATATAATTGTGATAAACATGACGTGGTGCAACCAATAGATGAGATAAGAGAATAATATAAACATTTACCCCTATTTTATTAGAATCTCTTCATCTCGTTAAATCTAACACGTCTTTTACGCCACACAATAAAATTTTCTCATTAGTGAAGATCTTTCCGTCACTTTGATGGTTATTTTGCTATAATTGTTTAGCGGCAGATCATATGCTACCATCGAATAGGTTGCAAAATGTCAGTGGATAGTGGGGTTTAATTAGTACAAAAAATATCTACATTAATGGACTAAAGTGCCTAGCCGCCCTGCTTTCAAGAGTGAGAAAATATTTAGTATTTTTCAATCACCTCGTCAGTTTAGGTGGTGTTAAAATACCATCGGTAACTTGTCAACCAATCAATGTTGCAAAATAGTGGGATAACTATCCAGATGGACAGTAAAACAACATAACAAAACATTTGAACAGCCAGTCCGCTAATTTTCTACTACTTAAGGTCTCTTTGACAAAGTTGTAATTTTTGGTTTTGATTTCTAAGAAATAAAAACTAAAACTAGTTTTGAGTGGCAGCGCCTGTTTCGATTTCAGGGCTATCGACAGTGGTCGGTGGCGACAGCTTTGTCGTATGATGATGAATGGGGATTAGGGTACTTAGTGGGAGGGATGAAATGGAAGAAAAAAGAAAGAGTAATGAAGTTTGAAGTTGGGATTTGGGATTTGGGATTTGAAATAAAAAATCAAAACTGAAAATCGAAAAGTCCAGAATGGAGTATTCAAAAACATCCTAATATGAAAAAGTGGTCTTTAAAACTGAAGGAAAAAAAAAAAGAAGCGAAAATTGTTAACCAAACACTAATATTTTTTCAGTTTCTAAAATTGGACAAAAAACTGGAAAATAATTGGTTTCAAACACACTACCTTAATTGTCCATTGATATGCTTTTATTTCATTTCTGTTTTTGTCTTTCTTTAACTTCAACTTTATCTTCCATCTCTCTTCTCTTTCATTCTGCCGACAACTACCTTCGATGCCATGTCCAACAACAACTGTGCTTTTACTATCTCCATCAACCACTGTAGTGTGGCAAACTCCAAGGTTCTTACACGTCCGATACCTAATAATCCACATCTCTGCGAGAAACTCCCTCTTCTTCATCTTTAACTTACTCGACCTTCGCTTTATATTTGGCAACAACAGCGGTTAAACGGATTGGCGTAGATTTTGTATGTAATGGCTTATGATTGATTGTTCATATCGTCATTGGAGATGATGGCAGTCGATTCATGACTCAACTTTTTTTTTTTTGGTTTAAACGGGATAATTTTCATATTAGAAGCAGGATAATTTTCATGGTTACAGGAGCAGTCATACTACTATTCATGAAAATAAGATAAGTGAGTGGCATAAAATATAAATACAACCAAATGGAACTACGGAGTAGTTTCAAACACACAAATATTTACATAGCAAGAAAACTTCACTCCAAGGAACAAAGAAGGAGGAGCAAATAAACAAAAGCAAAAGATGCTCCTCTATGTCTCATTTATCTGGACTTATCATATATCTTTTGTGACTAACCGCCTTCGAAAAAGACTAAAGGTCTTCTAGAGTCGCCGCTTTTATTCTAGGTCTAAGTGAGTGACTAACAAAAAGGAAAATAAGAAAGCCCTAAGGTTCGACTCTAAATTGTCCGATTAAAGCTTCTAACTTACAAAATTGGAAATTTAGATTTGTGGACTAAGTTATTCGATGGGAAGGTGTTAAACACCCATCATACTCTAACGGTCTCGAACTTGTTTTTAAGTATCTTTTATGATTTTTATCCGAAAACAAGAATTAAACAAAAACATAAACAAAGGCAAATACATCTTACCTAAATTTTGTTTGAACTCGACAATGGAGGTCGAGCAACCAGTGTATCCGACATGACAAGTCAGGATCAAAACTATCGTAGTTTGATGGATGGATTATAAAGTAGGCGACCTAAATCTCGGTTTGTGATTTCTTAGTGACCTAATTCATTTCAACTATCTTCTACCTTAGCGGTTTTAAAACTATTATTGTAATAAAAGTCTAATCCAAAAAGAATTCTAATCTCGTCAAAATTCTAGTGTTAACAGAATTCTAATCCTAACCAAATTCTGTTAATGGGAAGTTTAGAAAACTGTTTTTCTCTCAGATTTTTGTCACAGACTAAAACCTCAGTCACCAGGAAGGAAAATCTAAAATAAAATTACTCTAATCTACTACTCAACAAAAAATAAAACGATAAGATTATAAGAACTACCTCTTGATCTGGATTGTTTGGACTACTTAACCGTCGACTCATGATTCTCCATGACGTGATGCGAGCCACACACTAAGAACTTGAGCTCACAATAGAAATCTGAACTTTTCTAGTCTATTTCTCTCTTCGCTCTTTTTATCTTGTCAATCTAGCTCTCAAACGATTTTTTGCCTCTAAGAAGGGATTTCCTCTCAAATTGACCGTTCCCTTTGGAGCAGCCAGGGGCCTTTTTATAGAGGTCTGGGAGCAGAAGAAATACAAAAGTTGACCACTTAGTCGTCCTTATAGCCTTTAAGAGATAGAAAAATACCCACAAAAAAAAAAACTTAACAACTTACCTGCCAATTCACGTGGAGAATTGGCTGTTGAAATTAGAAGGGGAATTGACCGGAACTCTAGGAAAACTGATAGGTTTAGTTAAAAATTGGTCGGTTTCTCTTGCCTAGTTTACTTTTAACCCAACTCTAAAGGAAAAAGATCACATTATTTTAATAAACCTGTCACGTGTGATAAATCTGAATTCGAAACAGGCATTCAAGTCAAGATCAAACCCACTGGTAGGCCTCCTACCGTATCTATCATGTCTAGAGCTTGGACTAATTAACTCGACTGGACAAACTTGACTCAAATAATTAAAAGTAAGCCTAAAATATATGAAATAAAGCCTACAATAAAATTTTATGAAATGAGGTCCACAAAAAGGGAGTCTTTGACGTGACGTGAAGTACATATATAATATAAGGAGTGAATGGGCTCTTTGGGGTAACCGAAAAGAGTAGTTTATAGTCTTTTGCACTTTTATTATTCTCAAAATAGACACGCCTTCACCTGAATAAGTTTCAGTGTAATGCTAAAAAGGTATTACACCAAAAATAAAAATTGTGTTCTCATTATAAGTAGTATATATATATATTTATGATGAGGTTGAGTGAAAAATGAAATAATCACTCCACGCTCACAATACTCGCGTTAAAGAAAGATAAATATATCGTGAAGGTGTTCAAAAATGTCATCACCCATAGCTAGCACGTTCATTTGCCAATGCAATGACTAAAATTAAAAGATGTAGCTTAATCGAAAAGGAAACAAAGGACAGCTCGATGAACGTACAAACAATCAAAAACGGCAAGCATCAACAAGGCAACGGGCAAATCTCCCCCGCAGCCGAGACAAACATCCAATAGGGCCGGGCCAGTACATGAAAATAGCAGGGCAACTGTTCTCTGCAGTAACCCAGATAATCAAATTCGATGAACTGTGTTCTACAGAGAAGGTCGTCTCTCCCTCGTGTTTGATCATACAGGAGGACGAAAAAGAAGAACGTCTAAATAAAATATTAAGATGGTGCATGTTTTTAATGGAGCGAGGGTAAAATCCTACCCCTCCACTTTTCCCTCATCCTGAAGAAATCCATCGTCTCCTTTGGCTATGGTAGACGAAGCTTCTGACTCGTCTAAGCCAGAACGGGCAACAAGCCACTCAGCACGGATTTTAGTCACATCTCGACGTACTCCGATATCAGACATATACCTGCTGACGCAATACCGGCTGACGCAATAAATACCGCAACCTAGACCTGTGAGACCACTATAGCTGGTAGCGGCAATTGCAAAGCGAAGTGGTGAAGAAGACGCAATGGCTCTGGCAGCAGCATCAAAGGACGTAGCCTGACCACTCCGGCCAACACTACCATTTGTAAAGACGAGTAAACCCGTCTTACAGTAGATTGCAAAATCCTCGCAATTGTTTTTGGAAATCTGGTAGCCTCCAAAACCATTCTGAAGGAGCAATTCCGCACGATGAAGAACATCCTCAGGGGGATCGGAGAGGGCAAGAGTGCAGGTTCCTCCTCGGACTTTGGCAAGAAAAAAGAACAATGAGACACCATACTGGAACAGATAAAGTTCACCACCTGAAAGGAAGCAATCGAGGCATGAAGATATGACACCATCTTCCCTTGATTGATCACCACACCTTTGGCATGGATTCTTCAAAGAATGAGAGGGAGATGAACTGAAAATGACACGGTCTAACACGGTTCCCGTTCCAATCTCCTGGCCTGCACCCTGAGTGAAATGGATCACCTTTCCATCACCAACATATATCCCTGGTGTTAAATGGAGAACAAGTTCAGCGAAAACGATGTATTACCTTAAAATTCTTTAGTTTCGTGCAACAAAAGTTACTTGCTACACAACTATCTTTAATTAATAGTATCATCCTTTTAAGTGCAGCACCTAAAAAAGGCAATGTCCATAAAAGAAGAAATTGCATGACAAACATCAATTTATATGTAGAAACTAAATACTCTACATGTGCACAGTAGAAGAGAGTGCCTAAGTTATTTTCCATAAAGGTATGCAATCAGGAAAATATTCCAGCCAGATATTTGTCCAGCATTAAATAACTGTTGGTTTAAATAGAACTGACAATGACAAGGACGGAGACATGGGATACAGCACTTCTTATCAGATTTCCAGCACCCTGCGACACAGCAAATGTCAATGCACACACACACACACAGAGAAATCATGTGCGTCATAGAGAAACGTAATCTTTGATTGGAATAAATAGTATACTTGGGACAAAAAATACTATAGGGTCAACTTGAAATAAAAAGCAAAGGATGAAGGTGTTACTTAAATAAATTCAATACTAGATCGATTTGGCAAAAAGGAACTAAACTTAGGGTAAGCCCAGGAATACAAGTTGCTAACATGAAAATATATGAACCCAGAAAGTATAAGAGAAGAAATGATATAAATCTAGATACAGAAGGGCAGGTTAAGGGAATTGTTGAGATTGTTCAATAGTTAATAACTGTCGGGCATGACATGTGGCCCATTCAAAGTGTCAGTGCTTCCTAGGTGATGGTTGTGCTGTGCTCAAACATATTTAAAGCCATTCTGACTTGGATTTGCTCAGAAATCCTAAAAATTACATATCACCAGCTTTTCTAAATTGTATATAACTACTATTTATTTAGCATCGTACGGAAATTCCCTTCTGAAGTTTTCTACTGATGGAAGCTATATGCACTCACAAACGTAAAAGAATCTTTAAGGACCTAAGTACATAAACAGGTACTCTTATGTGCGACAGCACTTCTTACACAACGGTTGGTCTCAATCATCTTGAGCAAATTTTCTAGTAATTTATTAGGCACCTCTTTGTATCATGCATGTAACTAACTCATAGGAAACATCCTCATCAGCCTCTCCCTTCTCGATGATGTTACACTTGACAATTGAAGTTCACAAATTAAAAGCTCTTGTATATGCCTTAAAGATCTTTATCTTAAGTACTCCGTAATTTTCTTTTGAAACTCTCGAAAGAAAAGAAGTTGTTTACAACAAGGAACGCGAGTGCCAAATGGGGTGCATGCTTGATATGTACCAGAAAGGCCAAGATATCTGATTCAGTGTCTTTCACAGGGCCAATATACATGGCGCAAGATGCGGAAACCGACAAGTCTACCAAAGAATGTAACTACCCGTCGATAAAGCCATTCCGGTATTGGGATATAGCTGCCTCAAGATACTAAATCAACATTATGAATTTAATTCCCGTAGTCTTACCTCAAAATCCTTATGTCCTATAGCACTAATGTTGTTTATTCCTTTTTATTTTTCACATTCAAGGAAGATAAAGAGGACTAGATCCAGGCCAAACCACCCCCACCCCCGGTAGTCAGCCTCCAGCAGCCTAGTCAAACCACGAGAACCTACTTAGGCTCCTCTTGGTTGAATTCCACTTAGCCGAAATGTCAGCACAGGCATTGCCTTCCGGGTAAATATATGGTGAATCTCAATGTCCACTGCACAAACTCCTTGATGTCCTGGATTATCTCTCAATATGGTACTTTCTGCTTTCCCAGGTTGCATCCAACTCGAGTTTCTCCTATCGAAAGCCATTGCCCCAGGCTAGAATCAGGCCATGTTTGGCCACCGAAAGTTCGGGCAGGGCATTGGTAGCAGCACCCAATTTTGTGAGAAGCCTAGCAACCATTCTTCAGTCTCCCCTGATGAGCGGGCCTGCGCCGGCTCAATTTTTATTAGGCAGGGCACGTCCACGAGAGTCGACCTTTACCAACCCTCCTCGGGGAACTTCAGTTTCCAGTTTTCATCGCTCTTCATTAGTCCAAGTCCGCTTACCTGAACACCTTCAAATGCTTGAGCATTCATGTGGTTCTAGCAATCAATTACCATGGGACCACCTTTGCGTCATTGTGGATAACGGTGTGTCAAACCATATAAAACCAAAATCAAATAAGGAAACAAAGTCGTACCCAGACAGCTGTTCTACTCTAGATTAGATAAATGAATCATTAGGTACTCCTGGTCATACCAAAAGCCAGTAATGCTTGACTTGGAAACTGTTCGTTACGGCTAAAATTGGGGCAGATGACGGGTTACCCCTTGTGGTGTCCAGTAATGCCTGATATGAACAACCACCGGGAAAAAGGTGTACCATATGTTACGTGGACTCGGTACAAGTGTCTGAGTCGGATACGTGTCCAAGTATCAGATTCGTCAAACTCAAATATTTTAAACTCAGGACGCAGGGACGCAACAAAATATTCCAGCATTGTTAGTTTTTTTAGTTAACCCTTAGTTGATATGGAGTTTTATGAGACGCACATTATTTTACTTTAAAAACTTGTATCATCTTAAAACAATAACGAACTGAAAGAAACACTACGAGTTCTTAGTATCTTATCTATTAGATGAATTGAACACATAGCCCAAGCCCATGCCAATGTCCAGCGTCGAGTGTCCGACGAGGGTACTTCACTCATCTGAAGTGTTCATGTAACACCGGGTGTACCGTTGCGAAGACCATCTAGAGGGGACATTGAACTTTTAAATTTTGTGAAGGACAAATAAGCTGAATTTCAAAGATTGAAATAGCAAATAAAAGTGTTTGCTTCTACAAAAGTCGCCGCCTCTGTCCCGCCACTATTTGGGTTGCTCTGCCCCCTCACTAACTATAATGTTCTCCGAGACGCTATCACCACGCCTCCCTCTGCCAAATGAACTCGAAGTGGATTCTTAGTCCATTTATGTAGTCTTTCTATGGAATCCTGTTGTTCCACCCCCTCACGTGTGTACGGCGAAACCCAGGTGGGAAAAAAAATCTCTAATCTAAAGTAAGAAGAGGTTAAGTATCGATGTTGCTTCCCATACCAGTCCATATCCAAGAACTATAGCCCGATTAAAGGTAGAAGACTCGCGCTGGAACAATGATGGGGATGCTCCGGCTTTTTGACATTCTAACCATGGAGGTTTACTAATGAATTTTTGACATTGCCTTCCATTACTTTACCCTGATTCATATTGGAGATTCCATCATCTTCATAGCCCTATCATCTTCAGTCATGCTATCACCTTTTCTTGTTTTTTTTCCCATGTAAAATCAAATTGGGTTTAGTTCCCAATGACTCATTTTAATAGATTTCTATTTCTCGCTTGATTTTGAATCATTCGCTCTCCTCTCCTTTGATTCAATCGAGGTGTTTGCCAAAGTTCCACGTGAAATCAAATTTCGGTATCTCCCCCCTCTCCTCTCCTTTGATACAGTCAATGGGTAATGGAGGTGGAGAGGAGGGAGGAGAAGACGATGAGTAATAGTGGCTGGGACGAGATGAGGTGTTTCGCTCCAAATTTGTGGTTATCTAGACCCGGAACAAGGGAGTCTGGTTTTTTCATTTGGAGGTATGATAAGGGGAATATCCAACAATAGACTAAACATGAGTTAAACAGCACATCCCTCAACATTAAGGCTATTAAGATAGTGGAACCAAACGAAATGATTCCAACCTTGAAAAACATTCATAATATCTCAAACAGGTAACTCTTAATGAAAGGAGCCACACCAAAGAAAACCATAGCCTAACAGGAGACGATGAAAATGAAAGAGAAGTCGCATTCCGTCTATTGGACCATGGCCTATAAGAAGACCTCTTTTCCTAGTTTACCATCAACCTTTGTATGTCAAAGCGCGATACAGTTTTAAGTCACTCCAAAAACACTTTCTTTATAAAATTACTGCAAGATATGGTGAGGTGAGATAAGACGTTTACACTGTCAACTAACTGCTAAAAATGTAGCACATGTAATGGATCCGACCAGTATTAAGGCTTATATATGTTACACGAAACATGCTTCAAATCCAATGAGAGTTGGAAAGAGGCTCGATTGATGAAATAATTGGAGAACAAGGTTAAGACAGATTCTTTACACCCAAAGAACTAAATACTCCCTTTGTTCCACAGTTAAGAGTCCCCACTTGAAACATTGCAAGGGCAGTTTCAACTTTCCAAATGTAGATCTTTCACCTTCCAATAGACCTATCAAGTTCATGCTTGCATCGAAGAATTTTACGATAGAGCCAAATTTAGTAAATTACGTGACGTCATCCTATAATTCTAATCCTAGACAGTGGAAATCATACTGCGAACTGGGAAGCAATAGAGAAAAAGGAAAGAGGAACTCAAATTTTGGAGCACATTGTGCGTCACTCCTCTAGTCCAACAGAAGTGAGCTTAGATGGACTGAATCCTACAAATACTTACATTGTTCAATAAATACTCAACTCGCTCTAGTAGTAGCAGTAGAGAAAGAAAAGAACCCAAAAGTAAGTCATCGAATGCATCATAAAACTCCATTAGAACGCTTCTAAGAGCAGCCTGCCTTCAAAGGGTTCCACAGTCATATAAAATTAGGGTTCTTCCGCGAAAAAATTTGCGCGATCAGAGTTTCAAGTAGAACACAGAATAGAGAATCGAAGAGGGGTGATGGAGAAACGGACCGTGATGAGCGTAGAGGTAAGCAGCCCTCCACGAGTAGATGTGATCCCCTGGCTTGAGCTGCAGCCTGTCCAACTTGTTTGAGAAAACGGCTCCAGCTCGCGTCATTCCGGCCGATCTGCACTCTCCCTCTGCAGCCGAGTGTACGTCGCTTGTTTCTCTACCTTGAGATGTGATGCTTCCTTCGCCTCTAAGGTTAACCTCCATTATTGGGCCCCCACCCGAATCAAAGTGTTTGTCCGACAGTGAAAGTCACCACAAATCTTCCCACGACAGTTCTTTATTGGGGTCCCAGGAGTTCTTTATTCTACCTTAACTTTATATATTAACGTTGCAACTCTCTATTTGAGTTCAATCCGAAATTCAATTGATTATAAACTGTTGAAAAACAGTGTGTTTGCGCTGCTGGGCAAACTCACTATCGATCGGTGCGCTGGCGGCACGACCGACTAAAAGTGCGGGATCTTTTTTGCCCCTAGGGCCTGGGGACTTCCCTGAAAGCGAGAAACTAATCGGGTCGAATTAGTTAGAGACTTGGAGGGAAAAATGAATTTTGTCAAATTACAACACTCTTGAAATGTTCCATATTTTGACAATATAATAAACTTGAAGACACACAAAGAGGTGATGTAACCACAAATTAAGAAGGAACTCTTACATTAGTTATGTAATGTAGGATGATTCAATACACATGGGGATTTCCAAACTCTGTTTACATTCATAATTAGGAAAGCATCTTAAGCAAATAGCTTTCGTGAACCAATGGAAGCAACAGATCCTTATTGATGTCTTAAATGGAAGGAAAATTGCGGGTCTGGGCCGTTACTAATATGTCTTTAATAAATTGTCAGTGATGAAATTTTTAGGTGATAAGATGGCAATAATCGAGTTAATGACAGTGGCAAAAGGTGGTGGCAGACGGTAATGTCGAGGTGGGCATGCCACCTGTAACTCTTTCTTCGGCTGCACCCATGTGTCGTCGCCATGTCACGTGCCCTACACGACACTAGTTCGTTGAGCCCCCGCCCCCAATATTTGTGGCTCCCCTGGTCATGTGGCTCTCCGAGGAGGCCCCACGTGCCGACTGATGACGTAGGCATACTTTTGCCTATAAGTAGAGGACTTTGGATTCTATTTTGGACACGTGCAACTCTTTTGCTTAAACTCAGTTTCTCCAGTTGAGTTATAGAGCAATAGATTCTAGGGAGAGAGAGTTCTTCGACTTGGGATTTGAATCAATATCCTGACGTGGATTGTGACACTTGGACCTTCGCATTTCGGCAGTGACTCTTGGACCTTAGCTTGGACCATTCACTATCGGTCCGTATTTGCCTCAGCCCTCACCCTCGCAGCACTGCCATTTCTCAGGTCCTCTCTGGGAAGTCTTGGTCTCTGCCATTATTCCACCCTAGTGTTTCCCAATACTGAAAATCTGGTAGTTGACTTTGACTGTATCCTTTGTGGCACATTCACGTAATATACGAATCCACTTCCTTGGCATTAGAAACTTATTGATTATGTGTGAGAGAGGGAGAGGAGTGGTGGCTAAGAAGAACCAAATGGTAGGGAACTTGTGGGAGATGTCTATGTCAGTTTTGTTTTCGTTTTATTTTTTTCTTATTTGTGTGGATAGTTGTTACACTAATTTATAATATTAATGGGCGGACAAATTATTAGTGATAGTCTAACACTCTAGCACCTAGTGTTTGATATTTCCTAGCTAGGTTTTCATCTAAAAGAAAGTCCTACTTGAGCTCGTCTACGTGTCTAACGTCTAACTTCGTCAACATCCTTCGATCAGTCTCTGCTTCCATTTCGACAATATACCTAGGTACGACATAAAGATGATGAATCTGAAGCTATTCGAAAAGAGGTTGCTCGCTCTGTACTCATCCTCGAGGCAAAACAAGAACGACCTGTGGGGAAACTCCGACGTTCTAGTGATTTGCACGCCATCAGATCCATAGGGAAACGGTCACTACCCGCTATCATGCATGCCGCTTCTACTTCTGGCTGTTGGGTCACGATTTGCACAACACAATCACCATTTTCACACAGTCGGCGATTCACTTCCTTTCTACCAAGAAAAGGGTTTGAATGCTGCAAACCCTAGTGCCCCCTGCCTTTGAAACAGTGTGCGCTCAAGTTTTGGTCCATTGGAAGAGCAAAGGTAACGATGGGTTAGGGTTAATGGATGACTTGTTGAGAAAGATAAGGGCTGATTGCGCCAAAAATAAGTTGTTTGTGCATTCGTTTGCGTCAAAAAACGTATAAAACAGTACATCATATAGATAAAAGATTTCGATAAAAACTTTCAAATATGAAGCAAATCAAAGTTAAGAAGAAAAGTAAAAGCAATGTTAAAATTGCGATGAAAATTGAAAAATTATCAAAAAATATTTTGTAAGTTCTAATGATTATTATGAGGAAGAGGTTACAGAGGCTTTGATCGATATAAAAAAACCTAGAGGTTTTTCTAATTAGTCTTTATGTTGTTAATTAACTAAAATTTTCAGCAAATTTGGCAACTTTTATATTTTCTAAAGAACCGGTACAAAACACAATATCTCACATGTACCGGTCGGTACAACGATTACAGAACAGTATTTTTACTGGTACAAAATATAAAGAAAAACTGTTCTGATAGAAGGAAAAAGTTGAAGTATCCGCCGGTACGATCGTAACCGATACGGTATTTGATAATTATGACCAAGAGAAAAAATTGCGTTATAAACAAAATGTTTGAATAGTTTTTCATGATTATAGGTTAACTTTAATAAGGCAATGGCCCAAGGTTTGAACCTTGAATATTCCCAGGTGAACTTTTTCTTCAAGCATTAAAATTTAAATGAAATGATTCATGTTTCACCACCCTCGTGAACACTACTCCGTGGCGCATCTACTGCGGTGCGATTTCACCACCTAGGGTGGCGAAATATGTGAGATTTCTTCTCCCGATCTCTCATTTGGTGATAAGATATCTACTCCTTTTCATCACCCCGGGTGGTGAATTATGTCACATAAGATAATATGACTTCTTCTCCTACACTCTTTTTATGATAAACTATCTACTGTCAAATGACTTCTTTAATTTTCTTGGATCCTGACTCATGAGTAGCTTATAAAACATATTTTTTGTCATCCAAAAAAAAAATGGATAGTCCGAGACAAATACCTCAACCCGTCCAGGCTCTCTATCTCCATTAACCCCTGCTTCTATGACATTAGCTTCCCATTCATGATGGAACTGTCAATGAATGGTTGCAGCAGCAGTAGATCTGAGGTGTGGGGGGTTAACGGCAGGTGCCAGAGGTGTGGTCGGTCAATGGCAGATCTGAGCTATGAACGGAAGATTAACGACAGTGTTATGTGTTGTGTGTGAGTGACACATAGTGTAAGTAAGATAGAGAGGGGGTGACGCGAGAGATATGTGTGTGTGTGAGAGAGAGAGAGGGGGGGGGGGGAAGGGAAACGGTGGCAGTAGCAGATGAGAGTGAGAGATATAGAGATGAAACCTAAAATTTCTTTATATACTAACATATTTGGATAACCTCAAGTAACCTAATTCGGAACCGAAATTTACTTGTCGGTTTAATAAGGGTCCAAATTGAGTGGATCTCAGATTTGAATGTCATCACACAGGTTTTTTCGATGGGTCGAGTATACCTAGCGTGAGGCCAATACGCCGGAGTCACAAGAAATATATGGAGTACTCCATGAAATAGGAACTTCAGCCACCTATGGGGCTAGACGTTAATGAAAAATTAATCCCCCATTTTCCTGAAATCCACCGTTCGATCTTGCCCATCGGTAATGACCTGTGTTACAACTGTTGCAGTGAAAGTTTTTCTAGCATGTAAAGGGCCAATATCTCACTACATTTTATGCATTAAATGTCAGAGCATGTAGTTTCACATTGCGAGAAGATCAAGGGCAAAATATGAAACTTGCAAGGCATCGGGAATAGAGAGGGGACACTTGCATTAAGGTGGGAATTTAGCCGCCTTAAACTGTTAGTGGTGAAAAAGCTTTTGATATAATTGTGATAAACATGACGTGGTGCAACCAATAGATGAGATAAGAGAATAATATAAACATTTATCCCTATTTTATTAGAATCTCTTCATCTCGTTAAATCTAACACGTCCTTTACGCCACACAATAAAATTTTCTCATTAGTGAAGATCTTTCCGTCACTTTGATGGTTATTTTGCTATAATTGTTTAGCGGCAGATCATATGCTAGCATCTAATAGGTTGCAAAATGTCAGTGGATGGTGGGGTTTAATTAGTACAAAAAATATCTACATTAATGGACTAAAGTGCCTAGCCGCCCTGCTCTCAAGAGTGAGAAAATATTTAGTATTTTTCATTCACCTCGTCAGTTTAGGTGGTGTTAAAATACCATCGGTAAGTTGTCAACCAATCAATGTTGCAAAATAGTGGGATAACTATCCAGATGGACAGTAAAACAAAACATTTGAACAGCCAGTCCGCTAATTTTCTACTACTTAAGGTCTCTTTGACAAAGTTGTAATTTTTAGTTTTGATTTCTAAGAAATAAAAACTAAAACTAGTTTTGAGTGGCAGCGCCTATTTTGATTTCAGGGCTATCGACGGTGGTCGGTGGCGATAGCTTTGTCTTATGACGATGCTTGGGGATTAGGGTAGTTAGTGGGAGCAATGAAATTGAAGAAAAAAGAAAGAGTAATGAAGTTTGAAGTTGGGATCTGAAATAAAAAATCAAAACTGAAAATCGAAAACTCCAAAATGGAGTATTCAAAAACATCCTAATATGAAAAAATGGTCTATAAAACTGAAGGAAAAAAGAAGAAGTGAAAACTGTTAACCAAACACCAATATTTTTTCAGTTTCAAAAATTGGACAAAAAAAACTGGAAAAAAAATGGTTTCAAACACACTACCTTAATTGTCCATTGATATGCTTTTATTTCATTTCTGTTTTTGTCTTTCTTTAACTTCAACTTTATCTTCCATCTCATTTCTCTTTCATTCTGCCGACAACTACCTTCGATGCCATCTCCAACAACAATTGTGCTTTTACTATCTCCATCAACCACTGTAGTGTGGCAAACTCCAAGGTTCTTACACGTCCGATACCTAATAATTGACATCTCTGTGAGAAACTCCCTCTTCTTCATCTTTAACTTACTCGACCTTCGCTTTATATTTGGCAACAACAGCGGTTAAACGGATTGGCGTAGATTTTGTATGTAATGGCTTATGATTGATTGTTCATATCGTCATTGGAAATGATGGCAGTCGATTCGTGACTCAACTTTTTTTTGGTTTAAACAGGAGAATTTTCATATTAGAAGCAGGATAATTTTCATGGTTACAGGAGCAGTCATACTACTATTCATGAAAATAAGATAAGTGAGTGGCATAAAATATAAATACAACCAAATTGAACTACGGAGTAGTTTCAAACACAACTATTTACATAGCAAGGAAACTTCACTCCAAGGAACAAAGAAGGAGGAGCAAATAAACAAAAGCAAAAGATGCTCCTCTGTGTCTTGTTTATCTGGACTTATCATATCTCTTTTGTGACCAACCGCCTTCGAAAAAGACTAAAGGTCTTCTTGAGTCGCCGCTTTTATTCTAGGTCTAAATGAGTGACTAACAAAAAGGAAAATAAGAAAGCCCTAAGGTTCGACTCTAAATTGTCCGATTAAAGCTTTTAACTTACAAAATTGAAAATTTAGATTTGTGGACTAAGTTATTCGATGGGAAGGTGTTAGGCACCCATCATACCCTAACGGTCTCTCACTTGTTTTTAAGTATCTTTTATGATTTTTATCCGAATACAAGAATTAAACAAAAACATAAACAAAGGCAAATACATCTTACCTAAATTTTGTTTGAATTCGACAATGGAGGTCGAGCAACCAATGTATCTGACATGACAAGTCAGGATCAAAACTATCGTAGTTTGATGGATGGATTATAAAGTAGGCGACCTAAATCTCGGTTTGTGATTTCTTTGTGACCTAATTCATTTCAACTATCTTCTATCTTAGGGCTGTGTTTGGCACGCAGGATAAGACCCCGGATAGGATAAAAATAACCATATCCGGCGTTTGGACACCCTAATAATGGATGGATAAGAAATCTGCAGGATGGGTTTTATCTAAGGATGGCAAGGTGGGTGGGTGGGTTGGGTTTGGGTGCAAGTTAAATGGGTTGGGTATAAATGGGTAACTGACCCATTTAACCTATTTATTAATGGGTTAATTGGATTATCTCATTAAATGGGTTGGTTTACCCATTAATCTCAAAGTGACCCATTAATTTTTCATCACGTCCATTAAAGCCGATCACTGGAGCACCACCTGCCCCGTTTGAAGCCCTAAGATCTGTAAATTCCTTGCCACTGCTCTTCTGGTTATATTCCGGAACGGCGGCACATCGCATCATTGCGTCTGCTCCAGCCCCAAAGTCCGGCAATGGGTCTCCCCCGACGAGTTTTGCGGCGCCGTCAGTTCCTCCATCCGTTACTCCGGCGAGCCTCACGCATCCCCTTCGAAGTCTCCGGCTGCTATGCCCCCTGCATCAACCATTTCGTCAGTTTAACCGGTAGTGCCAGTTTTTTCGTCGGCCAGCCCGTCTGCTTCGCCGGCCCAGTCTCCTGTGGCTACCTCCCCACAGTTGTTACTCTGGCGGCCACTCCGCTGTCTAGTGAGGCTTCTCCGGTTCTATCTATGGCGACTCCTTCTACGTCTGCTAAAATGCCGGTGAGCACCCCGGCGTTGTCTCTGGCGGAGGTTCCTGCTACTGTTGCGACTCTGGCGGTGAAGTGAACCATTAATTTTTTCTGTTACCAAGGACACAATTCAATCTTCCATTCATCCACCGATTCCACGATGGTTGTGCGTTGTTGGGTTTTGGTTGGGGGTGTTGCTGCGATGGTGTGGTGTTTGTCGGTAGGTGTGTGGGTGGTGCTGTGATTTTTATAGAAGTGTTTATAGGTTCTTCAGTGATGGTTGTTGGTTTTTGGGTGGTGGTGCGATGGTTAGGGAGGTGGTTATTTGGTGGTCAGCGGTCGTACAGGGTGGTGGTCGATCGTTGTTGGCTGGTGCGCGACAGTCGTTGGCTGGTCTCTATATGGTGGTTTAACGGGTTTTGTGGCATTAGTTGGGTTTTTAGAGACTTTTTAAATACCAAAAACAAATATAGGTAGTCATTTATTACTCAACTATTAACTCATAGTATATGGTTAAATGGGCACCCATTTATAACCCACTTAAATTCACGGGCTATTGGATTTTAAAATGAGTGACCCATTTAAGACCCAATTATTAAATGGGTGAGTTTTAAATGGGTGGGTTTGGGGGGGTCAATGGCTTTGGGTCTTAATTGCCACCTCTAGTTTTATCCCACTTAAGTGGGATAACTTTGTACCGGGGGGGGGGGGGGGGGTGTGGTATTGTTTTAATCGAGGAGCACTTAGGATAAGAAATTACGGGTTAGAAAAGGAAACCAGAGGCATAAAGAAAGGAGAAAAGAAGTCTTCTCTCGTCTTCCTTCGCCGCCGACCATCTCCGACAGGTATGCCGTTTTCTGCCATCTTTCTCCGTCAATGTCTTCAATTTCTTTAATCTTCTTCTCGATTCCGAATCAACAGACCCATTACTTTCAGATCTAGGAAAGTACAGCATCTACAAGTCTTGATTTCAGATTTAAGTAAGAATCGGAAAATATAACTTCTTAGATTCATAAATGTGAAATCACATGTCTATATAATCAAGGCGGAGAGTGTTGCATGCTTTGGTCTGAAGGACTTCTCTAAGATAAATGATTCTGCCTCAACCTTTCACTCACTCACTCATGAGCTCCCAGGTGTTGATCACAGAGTCTGGCGATGACGGGTCTTTCGGGTCTGGATTAGGGTTAGGGTTTGGAATAGGGTCAAGCAGGATTAAAGAGCCATAAGTGGTGGAGGTGAGAGAAACCAAGTGGTTCGTGTTGCCTTTGCGGATGGGTAGGTGGTTGACAAGAGGGGTTGGAAGGGAAAAGGTGCGTGAAATTGGAGTGGAGGAAGAAGAATTCGAAGAAGATGGGTTAGAAGGTGGCGTTTGCTCTTCAGTAGGTGAAATTCATACCCATATCAGGACGAGAAGCAGTGCAACCCATGAATGAAACTGATGGATGGATGGCTTGTGATGTCTTTTGGGAGGGCAGTGATTTGTGCTCTGTTTTTCTTGCTCTCTCCCTCCAAAATGGGGTTTCCAGTTTCCTTCTATCCTAGTTTCTCTCTCTTGCTTTTGATTTGGATGGATGGCTTGTGATGATCATGCTTTGTTGAAATTGTTAATTCTCAACAATTGATTATGCTTGTGAGCACGTGATTAGGTTTACCTTGACTTTGATAAGAGCACTAAAATGATAGAAATTCAAGTGACTTTGATAGGCTGTGTATTTTTTAGAAACTGTGTTTTCCATTTTATTTGTATTTTTGCTTTTATTGTGCAATTTCAAGCCTCTACAAGCTTTCGAGATTTGCATTCATGATTGTGCTTTGCATATTAATGAAAGCATGGAGCTTTCTGAAAGGATAGCCTAGTAAAATGATTTCAGGGTTTCGGTGATTTCAAGCCTCTACAAAGTAAAATAGTAATCTATTGGTTCAAATTGATCATTCTATTGCTGAACCAAGTATGGGTGTTTTATAGTTTCAAGGCTTTTGTCTTCAGTTTCATCTATTTGTCTATCTTGCAAATGCATCTACGTACATGCTCTTTTAGTTCTTAGATAATCACTTAGCAGAGAAATCAAAGAGGACATACTTAGTTGTTTACTCATAATTGTTTCACACTAGATTTTGCTCTAAAAAGTCTGTAGTTATTAATTCACACTAAAGCATAATCACTTAGCATGTCAATAATGCTGAATTTCATAATCTGGCCAACTTAGCCAGTTATGTAGTTATTAATTCACACTAAAGCATGTCAATAGTGATTATTTGATGGCAAAATCACACTAAAGCATGTCAATAACGCTGAATTTCATAATGTGGCCAACTGTTAGGTAGTTATTAATTCTCAGCTCATGGTTGGCTTGTTGCTTTTAGCTAGAAGCTATTGTTGTGCATTTTGGTGTCCTCATTGACCTTTTTTTTTTATGCATTAGTGGTGTTCGATTGCGTAACATGGCTGATGAAAGAGATGAAGCGATTGCAGTTTACCTTGTTCTTGAGGAGATACATTTGCAGATTCAATTTATGTATATGCTTCTTGTGGTGCTACATATTACTGCTCAGAGGCACTACCAAAAATTTGTTTTGAAGGAGCGTTCATCTTATAGAAAGCAGACTCGATTAGAAAGGTTGAATCGTTTGATTAGTGTGAGCGACGTCAATTGCATAAAACAACTAAGGATGGATAGACACGCATTTCGTGTGTTATGTGGACTTCTTCGTACAACTGGTGGGTTAAAAGCTAAGGGAGACGTAGGTAGCAATTTTTTTTAATATACTTGGTCATCATGAGAAAAATCGTAGAATCAAGTTTGAGTTCCAAAGGTCGGGGGAAACCGTTAGCAGACACTTTAATGCAGTATTGCGCGCAGTGTTACGTTTACAAGGCATTTTACTTAGTGCACCAGATCCTGTCACTAACAATTGCACCGATGAGAAATGGAAATGCTTTAAGGTACGAAGAAGTTCAATTTTTTTTGAGAAATGGAAATAGAAATGCTTTGATGCAGCATGCTACTTTTAGCATGAGACTAATTCCTTCTTTAATATTCTTTGTGGTTATAGAATTGCTTAGGGGCTTTAGATGGGACCTATATTAGAATGCGTGTGCCAGAGGAGGATCAACCGAGATATTGTACAAGAAAGGGTGACAGTGCAACCAATGTATTAGGAGTTTGTTCTTGGGATATGAAGTTTATCTACGTACTGCCAGGTTGGGAGGGTTCACCTGCTGATTTTAGGGTGCTTAAAGATGCTATTAGCAGGAGAAATGGATTAAGGATTCCTATGGGAAATTTTGTGTTAAATGTTAGGTCATTTGATATTTCTACTTATATATTATGTTTTCTTAAGAGACATTATTTTTTATGTTAGGTTATTATTACCTTGTTGATGCCGGTTATACAAACGGCCAGGGGTTCCTTGCACCATATAGAGGCACGAGATACCATTTGTCATTATGGAGAGATGGACCTCCACCAACTACATATCAAGAACTCTTCAACCCGAAGCATTCTTCTGCTAGGAACGTCGTAGAGAGATGTTTTGGCCTCTTGAAGAGAAGATGGGCTATTTTGCGCAGTCCGTCTTTTTATCCTGTTAAAATACAAGGACGTATAATTACAGCATGTTGTCTGCTGCATAATCTTATACGAACTGAAATGGCTGTGGACCCAATGGAGGCCGAGCTAAATATGGTGACTGAAGAACAAACTGACTTGGATGGTGATGCAATCACTATCGTTGAAATATCTTATCAGTGGAAGGAATGGAGAGACAACTTGGCCAATGAAATGTTTGATGAATGGAGAGGCCAAGCATGAGATTGTAATTTAATATTGTTTATAGACGTTGTGACTTTATTTTAAGAGTGTGGATGAACTTATGTCTGTATTTTAAGAACGTGGATTGACTTATGGTTGTATTTTAATAGCGTGGACTAAATTTTGGTTCTATTATAAGAACGCTGATTGACTTTGGTTGTATTTTAAGGCTGTGTGTTGACTTATGATATTCCAAAGAAATTGTGAATTGACGTTTAGTTGTTGTAATTGACTTATGAATTTTTGCACAGGAATGACTAGCTCAAAAAACAAAGGAAAGGCTACCTCCAAAGACAAAGGAAATCGTCGGGTTTGGACCACCATTGAAGAACAAACTTTTCTGGATATAATGGAAGACTGTGTTAAGGAAGGAAGGAAACAGGAATTTGGATTCAAGGCTGGAACTTTCTCGCATATTGAGGAACAGATGGAAGAAAAATTACCGGGTTGCAATCTTCTTGCAACGCCTCACATCGAGTCCAAGTACAAGGGGTTGAAGAGAATGTACCATGTGGTGACAGATATGCTTGGATCATTTGGCTTTGGATAGAACGAGACACTGCATTTTGTTGAGGTTAAGGGTACAGAATGGGAAGCTTACTTGAAGGTAACTAGCGATTATTTCGTTTAGTTTTTTTCCTTTTTGCCAATTCTAACTTTTTGCACGAGATTGTAATTATGTCTTTGCAGAGTCACCTTGGCCTGCTTAATAAACCATTCATCAAGTATGATCAACTCGGATTTATATTTGGCAAGGATCGAGCTACTGGAAAAGCAACTGAAGCTCCAGGTGATGTGGTGGAAGATCTAGATCGCGAAGAGGGTAGTATTGGTTTGGATGACATGGATATGTCTGTACCTATGACTGGATCTGCGACTCAATCAACTGGAACAAAGCCAATCAAGAAGAGAAGGACACGAGGTAGCATGACTGATGGGTTTAGTAGTGGATTGCAAAACTTAATGGATGTGTTTGGAACATTTATGGAGGCTACTGGCAAAAGGATGGAAATGCTGGCAAAAAGGCTTGGTCACGCTAAAGATGCATCCCTTGATAGGAAGAAAGTTTATGAAGAGCTTTGCAGGATCGACTTTTCTTCGGAGCTTGATCGACTTCAAGTGACACACAAAATTGCTGCTAAATAGGAGATTGTTGATGTGTTTCTCTGCCTGCCTGATGATGCTAAAGAATCGTATGCTCACATGTTATTTAATACCGATGTGTAGCTTGATTCACTATCACTTATCTACCGGTTGTTAGTTGTCATCGATGGACTTGTAGCGACATCTATTATTTTAGACTACCACTTGTCTACCGATTTTTAGTTGCCATCGATGGACTTTGTAACGATGGCTATTATTTTGGACTACCACTTGTCTACCGATTTTTAGTTGTCATCGATCGACTTGTAGCGATGACTATTATTTTGCACTATCACTTTTCTACCGGTTTTCAGTTGTCATCATGGTTGGACTTTTAGGTGTATGGATGATATATAATGATGAATTGTTATCCATTTGACACCTTGATGAATGGTTGTCTAAGAATTCACTATTTATCTGATGTTTTAGGTATCATAATCATGTATTCATGCATGTTTGAGATTGCATGTTTGCTTTTGTTAAGAATTTGAGATTGCATGTTTTAGGTTTACAGGCTTTCTTGCTGACCTTCTGGCAGTATTCATGTCAATTTGTGAATAGATAAGAATTTGAGATTGCATGTTTCCTTTTGTTAACATCGTAGAAAGAAAAGTAACCTTGTGATCAAATGATCTTTTACTTTTGTTACTCTGATTGGCAATGATCGGAAAAAATTATGTTAACAAGAGGTTTTGCTGCATAGGAATTGCGCTTGAAAAAACCTTTCATTTTAGCAATGGTTGTGCACGTAAATACTGGTAATAGTACTAATAACAAACTTTTTATAAAGACAAAATGGTGAAAATGGGACTTCAATTTTTTATTTTTCATTTTCTCTTATCTGACCTATATCGGGTGTGTTGCCAAACACAATCAGCAGGATATAACTGATTATCTGGCATGTAATCCTGGTTGGATCCAAACGCTGGACAGGATAATTATCTTATCCGGCCTTATCCGCAGGATATGTTATCGTGGCTTATCCGGCCTTCTCCTCCCTTATCCGACTGACTTATCTGGCACGCCAAACACAGCCTAGCGGTTTTAAAACTATTATTGTAATAAAAGTCTAATCCAAAAAGAATTCTAATCTCATCAAAATTCTAGTGTTAACAAAATTCTAATCCTAACCAAATTCTGTTAATGGGAAGTTTAGAAAACTGTTTTTCTCTTGGATTTTTTTTTTGATTAATTGGAAAAGATTACAAACTTAAAAACGTGGGTGTGCCACCCCTATTACATCTGCAAGAAGCAGCGATCGTAACTCCACAGGGGGTTGGTCGAGATAAACAAAAGTCCCACCTAGTTTAGTTCCTATATTAGCAAGCAAATCTGCACAATGATTGCCTTCTCTAAAAACATGTAAAATATCTGACTTTGTCGCAACGAGCAAAAGGCGACAGTCATTCAAAATATTTGACAGGGGATGAAAAGCTTCATTATCTTTAGATGTAATCAGTTGTTGCGCCATCATTGAGTCTGTTTCCACCATGGCTCCTTGTAGGTTCTGATCTTTGATCACTTGAAGAGCTTTAAAAATTCCATAAACCTCTGCTTCAAGACTATCATCAGTATGTAGGCTACCAAGGAAACCTCCTTTCCACAAGCCTTTATCATCACGTATGACACCTCCATACCCTCCTTTTTTATTTCCCTTTGCACATCCATCCGTGTTGATTTTGAAGGCACCTGCAGGTGGCATCAACCATGTGATCAGTTTAGTGTTTGTAATGGATGAGGGAGATTTCTTACTAGATATAAGGTCAAGATCATTAGCCAGCTCAAGCATTCCTTTCCAAGCAGGCCACAGTTCAAAGGCAGTTCCTTCAATGCTCTCTTTGTTTCGTTCTTTCCAATTCTGCCAAAGACAAGCCAAAAACATAGATTTCCATTTGAAATTCATGAACAGCTTATTATCTCCCATTTTTAGGTTTGCTTTTATCCAATCAATGACATTCAGGGCCAGCTCATTTTCAAAAACAGTAGTATCAAACAACTTAGTCCACAATATCTTAGCTTTGGGACATTTCCTAAGAGTATGATCCATATTCTCACTCGCATTTTTGCATCTGCTACAAGTAGAGTTGGGGCTAATATTCCTAATAGCTCTTAACTCATTCGTAAGTAGCCTCCCATGAGTAATGATCCAAAGAAAATATTTGAATTTAGGGGGGATCTTGAGCCTCCAGATCCAAGAAAAAACAGGATCTGGGGTAGGATAAACATCTTCCAAGGACATGGCTAGTTTATAGGCACTAGCAGTAGTAAATTTACCATTTCTCTCGGATTTTTGTCACAGACTAAAACCTCAGTCACAAGGAAGGAAAATCTAAAATAAAATTACTCTAATCTACTACTCAACAAAAAATAAAACGATAAGATTATAAGAACTACCTCTTGATCTGGATTGTTTGGACTACTTAACCGTCGACTCATGATTCTTCATGACGTGATGCAAGCCACACACTAAGAACTTGAGCTCACAACAGAAATCTGAACTTTCTAGTCTATTTCTCTCTTCGCTCTTTCTATCTTGCCTCTAGGAAGGGATTTCCTCTCAAATTGACTGTTCCCTTTGGAGCAGCCAGGGGCCTTTTTACAGAGGTTTGGGAGCAGAATAAATACAAAAGGAGACCACTTAGTCGTCCTTATCGCCTTTAAGAGAGAGAAAAATACCCAAAAAAAAACTTAATGACTTACCTGCCGATTCACGTGGAGAATTGGCGGTTGAAATTAGAAGGGGAACCGACTGGAACTCTAGGAAAACTGATAGGTTTAGTTAAAAATTGGCCTGTTTCTCTTGCCTAGTTTACTTTTAACCCAACTCTAGAGGAAAAAGATCACATTATTTTAATAAACATGTCACATGTGATAAATCTGAATTCGGAACAGGCATTCAAGTCAAGACCAAACCCACTGGTAGGCCTCCTATCGTATCTATCATGTCTAGAGCCCGGACTAATTAATTCGACTAGACAAACTGGACTCAAATAATTAAAAGTAGGCCTAAAATATATGAAACAAAGCCTACAATAAAATTTTATGAAATGAGGTCTACAAAAAGGGAGTTTTTGACGTGACGTGAAGTACATATATAATATATGGAGTGAATGGGCTCTTTGGGGTAACTGAAAAGAGTAACTTATAGTCTTTTACACTTTTCTTATTCTCAAAATAGACGCACGCCTTCACCTGAATGAGTTTCAATGTAACGCTAAAAGGTTATTACATCAAAAATAAAAATTGTGTTCTCATTATAAGTAGAATATATATAGATTTATGATGAGGTTGAGTGGAAAATGAAATAATCACTCCACGCTCACAGTACTCACATTAAAGAAAGATAAATATATCGTGAAGGTGTTCGAAAATGTCATCACCCATAGCTAGAGACGTTCATTTGCCATTGTTCATAGATATAACAATGGCTACTAGTGAAACCAATTCGGAAAGTGGACCGGTTAATCCTAACGTGCAACATGGTGGTGGGACTGTGTATGCGGCGCCTTATGTGGCACATGCTCATGGTTCTGTTGGACTTGGTGAAAGACCGGAAAAGTTCAACGGAAAAGATTTAAGAGGTGGCAACAAAAGATGTTGTTTTACTTGACCACTCTTAACTTGGCAAGGTTCTTGCAAGAGGATGCACCAGATCTTGGTGAAAATCCTGACCGGCAAACTGTGGCTGCCGTGGATGCTTGGAAGCATTCAGATTTCTTGTGGAAGAACTACATCCTCAATGGATTGGACAATGCATTGTATAACGTATATAGTCCAATGGTCAATGCGAAAGCATTGTGGGAATCCTTGGAAAGGAAATACAAGACGGAAGATGCAGGCTCAAAGAAATTTGTAGTCGGCAAATTCCTTGATTTCAATATGGTGGATTCTAAGACCGTGATTAGTCAAGTCCAAGAGTTTCAGCTTATTCTACATGATATTCATGCGGAAGGGATGGTACTTGGAGAGTCTTTTCAAGTGGCTGCTTTGATTGAAAAATTGCCACCTACTTGGAAAGATTTCAAGAACTATTTGAAGCATAAACGCAAGGAGATGAAGCTCGAGGATTTGATCATCAGATTGAGGATTGAGGAGGATAATCGCCAGTCCGAGAAGAAGGCCGGTAATTATCATCAAGAGGCTAAGGCAAATATGGTCGAGCAAGGTCCATCAAAGAGGAGGAAATTTTCCGATTCCGATGGTCCCAGCGGAGCAAGCGGCTTAAATTTCAAAGGCGGTGAGAAGAAGAAGTTCAAAGGGAACTGCTATGTGTGCGGCAAAGCTGGCCATCGTGCTAAGGATTGTCGCAAAAACAAAGGAAACTTTAAGAAAGGAAAGAATTCTCAAGCCAACGTGACCGAAGTTACCAAAATCACCGAGGACGTGACAGATTTGAATTTATCTGCAGTGGTATCCGAAGTCAACTTGGTTGGAAATCCCAAACAGTGGTGGGTAGACACGGGCGCTACTCGACATGCGTGCTCTGAGCGAAGTATGTTCACTACATATGAGAGCGCCAACAACGAGAATCTGTTCATGGGAAACTCTTCTTCTTCAAAGGTGCTAGGAATGGGCAAGGTGGTCTTAAAGATGACATCCGGCAAGGAATTGAGTCTCAACAATGTGCTTCATGTGCCAGACATTCGGACGAATCTAGTGTCAGGCTCATTGTTGAGTAAGAATGGTTTCAAGTTAGTGTTTGAGAGTGATAAATTTGTACTCACTAAAAGTGGGATGTTTGTAGGAAAATGGTACTTATGTGATGGTCTGTTTAAGTTAAATGTAATGACCATCGTGCCTAAAGCTGTACCGAATTTCGATATTAATAAAAATATTTCTTCTGCTTACTTGTTGGAATCTCCTAATTTATGGCATCGTAGATTAGGTCATGTAAATTATGATTCCATACAAAAGCTAGTGAAAAATAGATTTTTGCCTAAAATGGATTTTGACTCACATAAAGCATGTGAAATTTGTGTTGAAGCTAAAATGGCAAAATCGTCTTTCAAGTCAATTGAAAGAAGTACGGAACCTTTAAGTCTAATTCATAGTGACATATGTGACTTAAAGGTGGTACAATCTAGAGGAGGAAAAAAATATTTTAGGGTAAATTACACTAAACCCCCTGAGGTTTACACCCGTGTCTCACAAAGGACCCTAAGGTTCTAATTTCAACAACTAACACCCCAACTTTGCATTTTCGATCCAATTGGACCCAAAATCGATTTTTCGTCTAAAAAATGGTGGATGTCCATCCACCTTGAGGGGTAATTTTGGCAACACACATTTATTGGTCTCTCTCTCTCTCTCTCTCTCTCTCTCTCTCTCTCTCTCTCCGGCCAACTCAGCACCGAGTCCACCGGAATCAACGAGTGACTCAGCCTCTAAAGCCCATCGCAGTCTGCTCTTTCTCTGCGCCCAAGACCTCCGAAGCCGTTGCATCTCGTCCATCGCCTCACCTCCCTCGCTGCCGTTACCATTTCGACGCCATCGTCAAGCCAACAGTGGCAGCCTCTCCCGCTACCGCACCTCACGAAACCATTGTCACCGTGAACAGTCGCACCAGCGGCGTCTACATCTCCACACTGCCGCTGATCTGGACCCACATCACCGCCGCCGTGATGCCTCGTAGAGCCACCGTGGTAATGCCCCATGGATCTGTACCAAACTGGGCATACACCACTGTCGCACCACCGGCGGCTACAGATCTGCCGTTGTAATGCCACCACGAATGAATCCCTTCTCGCGCATTTGCACGAACGGTCGTAGCATCGCAAGCTACCGCCGTGGATCTGCCGCGACGTCATCGTTGCAATGACGAGCCACCATGCCGCCGTTGTGCTATCATCTCGCTCCAACAGCCTTTCTTCTCCTCTAACCCCAGCAGCTTCACTCTAACTATCCTTCCAGCCTCTCATCCTCACCCGTGAGGTCATCCCCATTATTTGGAATTGATCAGGCTGGCATAGGTTGGTGCATGTGCTGATGACTTGCGTGGAGTCCGTCCATCGCGGCGAGCTCTCATGGCTGCATCTTTGACCGGAGAGCAAACGAGAGAGAGAGAGAGAGAGAGAGAGAGAGAACGAGAGAGAGAGAGACACCAATAAATGTGTGTTGCCAAAATTACCCCTCAAGGTGGATGGACATCCACCATTTTTTAGACGGAAAATCGATTTTGGGTCCAATTGGATCGAAAATGCAAAGTTGGGGTGTTAGTTGTTGAAATTGGAACCTTAGGGTCCTTTGTGAGACACGGGTGTAAACCTCAGGGGGTTTAGTGTAATTTACCCAATATTTTATTACTTTTATTGATGATTGTACTAGATTTTGTTATGTATATTTGCTTAGAAGCAAGGATGAAGCCTTGGAAGCATTTATGCAATACAAAATTGAAGTTGAAAATCAACTTAGCAAGAAAGTCAAAGTACTAAGAAGTGATAGAGGTGGAGAATATGTTTTCCCTCTTGAAAAATATTGTGCCGATCACGGTATCATTCATGAAACCACGGCACCATATGCGCCTCAGTCAAATGGAATTGCTGAGCGGAAAAATCGTACTTTAAAGGAAATGATGAATGCTTTGTTGATAAATTCTGGACTACCGGATAACTTGTGGGGGGAGGCGGTCTTAACCGCAAATCATAAACTTAATAAAGTACCTCACAAGAAGTTACAAAAGACACCTTATGAGCTATGGAAAGGTCGCCCTCCTTCCTTCAAATATCTTAAAGTGTCGGGGTGTCTAGCAAAGGTAGCTATCCCACCACCTAAAATGGTCAAAATAGGACCTAAAACGGTCGATGGGATTTTTATTGGATATGCAAGCCATAGCTCGGCATATCGGTTCTTAGTGTATAAATCTGAAGTTGACGATATACACGTCAACACCATTATGGAGACAAGGAATGCACATTTCTTCGAGGATGTATTTCCTTGTCGAGTGGCACAAGAACGGAGTTCTTTAAAAAGAACTAGTATGGACCAAGAACCCTCACAAGAGGAAGATGAGCCAAGACGTAGCAAGAGAGCTAGAACGTCTACATCTTTTGGTCCTGATTTTCTAACATATTTGTTAGAAAATGAGCCTCGTACTTACAGTGAAGCAATGTCGAGTCCCGAAGCTCCTCATTGGAAAGAGGCTATTAATAGTGAAATAAAATCAATCATGCAAAATCATACATGGGAACTGGTGGATCTTCCTCCTGGAAATAAACCATTAGGGTGTAAATGGATTTTCAAGAGAAAGATGAAAGCTGATGGAACGATTGAAAAATATAAGGCCCAATTGGTTGTCAAGGGATATAGACAAAAGGAAGGCCTTGATTATTTCGATACATATTCTCCAGTTACAAGAATAACATCCATTCGAATATTGATAGCTATTGCAGCTATTAATAATCTTGAGATACACCAAATGGATGTGAAAACAGCTTTCCTAAATGGAGATCTAAATGAAGAGATCTATATAGAGCAACCCGAGGGGTTTGTAGCTCCTGATCATAAGAGGAAGGTGTGCAAGCTTGTTAAGTCACTTTATGGACTAAAACAGGCTCCGAAACAATGGCATGAAAAGTTTGATAAAATCATGATTGAAAATGGCTTTAGAATCAACGAATGTGGTAAATGTGTCTACGTTAAAGGCACGGAAAAAAGGATATGTCATTGTTTGCCTTTATGTGGATGACATGCTCATTATTGGGAGCAATAATGAATTCATTAAGGCTATAAAGAAAATGTTGACTAGTAAATTTGATATGAAAGATATGGGTGTGGCTGATGTTATACTTGGTATGAAAATTACCAAAACATCAAATGGACTAGTCTTGTCACAATCTCATTATATTGAGAAAGTGCTAGACAAATTTAAAAGTTACGATGATAGTCCAGTTAAGACACCACTTGATGTAAATTTACATCTAACAAAGAATATTGGGGAAGGAATATCTCAATTAGAGTATTCACGCATAATTGGTAGCCTAATGTATATCATGAATTGCACGAGACCCGATATAGCATATGTTGTCAGTAAACTGAGCAGATATACTAGCAATCCGGGGAAGAATCACTGGATAGCTATTGTAAGAGTTTTAAGGTACTTAAAATATACCTTAAACTTTGGTCTGCTTTATACAAGATATCCAGCTGTATTAGAAGGATACAGTGATGCCAACTGGATATCAGATTCTAATGAAACAAAATCCACAAGTGGATATGTGTTTACATTAGGAGAAGCAGCTATTTCTTGGAAATCCTCTAAACAGACATGTATTGCCAGATCCACTATGGAATCTGAATTCATTGCTTTAGATAAAGCAGGAGAAGAAGCGGAGTGGCTTCGTAATTTCTTGGAGGATATTCTGAATTGGCCTAAGCCTGTGCCACCAATTTGCATACATTGTGATAGTCAATCTGCAATTGGAAGGGCACAAAGCAGTATGTATAACGGCAAGTCTAGACACATACGTCGCAGGCACAATACCGTTAAACAATTACTTTCTAGTAGAATTATCTCTATTGACTATGTGAAGTCAAAGGATAACATTGCGGATCCGTTAACGAAAGCTTTGACTAGAGAGAAAGTAAATGTGTCATCGAGGGGAATGGGTCTTAAGCCTATGAACTAAAGAGTTGCCATAATGGAAACCCTACCTAGCTGACTGGAGATCCCAAGATCTAGGTTCAAAGGGAAAATCGAATTATGTAAATGCGACTCAGACAGAGCACTGTGGGGGGTTAAAACCCTAATATCCATTCCTATGATGAGAAGACAGTGGCACCTACAAAAAGTTAGGTTAAGCTATGCTTTTAATGACTCTTATATCTTGGAAATCCAAGTGGGGGTGCAGTAGGAACCTCTTCATAAGAAGTCACCTATGTGAGTAAGAAATGGGCCACTTCTATGAGAATTGTAAGGCTGAATTCTTAGAGAGCACTCATGAAAACTAGGAGTTGTTCAGGGCCTAAATGAACACAACAATGAGAACCTCAAAACAATGTTTGAGCGATACTGTGTGAAGTTCTATTGTCTCGGTTTACACTAAAGGTTGAACAGTTCAAGACATCACGTTCACTGGTTAACCAGTAAATCCGATAGTTCTCACTAGGGAAGGTTCAAGGCCATCGGCTACCTATCCCGATGCAGTGTCGTTCTAAAGAACTCTTTCTTATGTCAGTGTTTCTTTGCGTATAGAGTCCATTCAATTTTCTATTCATGTGGGAGATTGTTGGAATTGGGTTATAAACCCATATTGGAGAAGCAACTTTGACTCAATTTTCAAATTGGTTCCAAACCTTATTTTGGTTAGGAACAAATTGATTCACATTCATCTATTGGAATAGATGATCGTGGTATATTCACATGTTTAAAACGAATGAGAGGTGAATGAGAAAATTGAAGTTAAAGTTAGTGGTTCACCTTGAAGGGAAAAGAGTATCCCACATTGAAGAGATAAAGCCAATGTTATCTCCTTATAAGGCTTAGCCTTGAGCTAAGGGTTGGGCCCCTTGGGGGTACCCATGTTTTGTAAGGAGGGAGGACCTAGGTTGACCCAAGGTCCACCACACGCGCGCGCCGCCTCCCCCGCCCCGGTCCGTGGCCGTGGCCTGGGCTTGGGCCCATCAGGCTTTATTCTTTTTAGGACAAAAACCTTTTAAATAAATTTTATTTATTTTCTTTTCCGAAAGGTTGTAACCTTTCCAACCAGCTGTGAAGAGTTCCACCCCCCAGTGAATACTCTCTGTATAAAAACCGAGTCAGTTACAGTTTTAAAGGAAAAAAACTGAATCCCGAAATTATTTTCTGTAATATTCTGTATTCTGTCTCCGAGTTTTCTGTGTCCGAAAGAGTTCTACTGTTGTTTTTTGGTTCGCCGGGTCTGCAATTGGAGTGCTCCTATTTCAGACGTGTTACCGTTGTATCCTGGGAGACTATCGTCAAGAGACCGTCAGCACCGTTGCAGGACGAATAAGTCTTAAGGACAGTGAATCAAATTCACGCCTCGGCCTTTCCATTTGTTGTTCTGCATTTACTATTGTGAGTTATTAGACACAGTTCTATTTCCAATTTACGTTACTGCTGTTTTTCAAACCTTATTATCTGCATGTTAGTAGTTGTTCGAAAGATTTTCTACACAAGTACACACAAGGCTACTTTTACCCAACACTTACACGTCCAATACCCATTTATCCACATCTCTACGAGAAATTTGTCTTTCTTCTTCATCTTTAATTTGCTCAACCTTGTCTTTATATTTCACAACAATGGTGGTTAAAAGGATTAGCGTAGATTTTGTATGTAGTGACTCATGATTAACTGTTCGTATCGCCATTGGAGATGACGGCAGTCGATTCATTACTCAATTTTATCATATCTCTTTTGTGACAAACCACCTCCGAGATAGACTAAAGGTCTTCTCGAGTTGCCACTCTTATTCTAGGTATAATTAAATGACTAACAAAAAGAGAAAATAAGAAAGCCCTAAGGTTCGACTCTAAATTATCCAATTAAAGTTTATAACCTATAAAATTGGAATTTTGAATTCTGAAACTAAGTTATTCGACGGGAAGGTGTTAGGTACCCCGTCATACCCTAACGGTCTCTAACATGTTTTTAAGTATCTTTTGTGATTTTTATCCGAAAACAAGAATTAAACAAAGACATAAGGAAAAGGCAAACACATCCTAAGATCAACCTAAATTTGGTTTAAATTTGATCATGGAGATCGAACGGCCTATGTATTCGACATGACAAGTCAGGATCAAAACCATCGTAGTTTGATGGATGGATTATAAAGTAGGCGACCTAATCTTGGTTTGTGATTTCTTAGTGACCTAATTCAATTCAACTATCTTCTAGTTGAACGTTTTTAAACTATTATTGGAATAAAAGTCTAATCCAAACAGAGTTCTAATCTTAACAAAATTCAACTGCTAACAGAATTCTAATCCAAAACAAATTCTGTTAATGGGAAGTTTAGAAAACTATTTTTTCTTAGCTTTTTGTCACAGACCAAAACCTCAGCCACGAGTAAGGAAAAGTTAAAATAAAATTACTCTAATCTACTCAACGAAAAATAAAATGATAAGAGTATAAGAACTACCTTTTGATCTGGATTGTTTGGACTGCGTGACCGTCGACTCCTGATTCTCTATGATGTGATGCGAGCCACACATTAAGAACCCGAGCGAACAAAAGAAATATGAACTCGTCTAGTATATTTCTCTGTCTCTCTCTCTCTCTCTCTCTCCCTCTCCCTCTCTCTCTCTTGCCAATCTAGCTCTTAAACGATTTTTTGCCTCTAGGAAGGGATTTTCTCTCCACCTGACTATTCCCTTTGGGACAGCCAGAGGCCTTTTTATAGAGGTTTGGGAGCAAAAGAAATACAAAAGCAGACTACTTAGTCATCCTTATCACCTTTAAGAGATAAGGAGGAAAAATACCAACAACAAAAAACTTACTGACTTACTTGTCGATTCACATGGAGAACTGGTGGTTGAAATTATAAGGGGAACCGACCGGAACTCAAGGAAAACTGGTAGGTTTTAGTTAAAAACTGGCCAGTTTCTCTCGCCTAGATTAATTTTAACCCAACTCTAGAAGAAAAAGACCACATTATTTTAATAAATCGATCACATGTGATAAATCTGAATTCGGGACAGACATTCAAGTCAAGACCAAACCCACTAGTAGGCCTCCTATCCTATTTGTCATGGCAGGAGCCTGGACTAATTGATTTGACAAGATAAACTGGACTCAAATAATTAAAGGTAGGCCAAAAATATATATGAAATAAAGCCTACAACAAAATTTTATGAAATAAGGCCTATAAAAACGGGGTGTCTTTTACAGGCATGTGGAAGCTCCGTGTATAGTAATTGGATCCTTGAAGAGTGGTTGATAAGAAAAATGTTGGTAAAATGAAGAAAACTAATCGGGTCGAATTAGTTAGAGACTTGGAGGGAAAAATGAATTTCGTCAAATTACATGACTCTCGAAATGTTCCATATTTTGACAATATAATAAACTTGAAGACACACACAAAGAGGTGATGTAACCACAAATTAAGAAGGATCTCTTACATTAGTTAAGTAATATAGGATGATTCAATACACATGGGGATTCCTAAACTCTGTTTACATTCATAATTAGGAAAGCATCTTAAGTAAATAGCTTTCGTGAACCAATGGAAGCAGCAGATTCTTATTGATGTCTTGAATGGAAATAACATTGTGGGTCTGGGCCGTTACTAATATGCCTTTAATAACTTGTCAGTGATGAGATTTTTAGGTGATAAGATGGCAATAATCGAGTTAATGACAGTGGCAAAAGGTGGTGGTAGACGGTAATGTCGAGGTGGTCATCGAAGATCAAAAAACAAATTAGTGTCAGATTTAGGGGCAGGGTATGTTACCAACCCATCTTGGTCACACCTTCTGACCGCCTGTTGGGCTCACATTCCTTGACACGTTAATATGTTCAATGGTCAAAGTTCAACGCTTGTAAACCGGTCAACCTAAACCAAAAGCTCAAGTCAAGTGCATTTTGCCCTTTTCACTCCTTTTTCCCTAAGTATAGGCATTGGCACGCTATTCTTAAGAAGGTCGGCCTTGGCCTTCCTCCATGTAGGTCACCCTTGCCCTTCCTCATTGGAGTCGACCGTGGCCTTCCCCATAACGAGTTGGCCTTCCCCACATAGGTTGGCCTTGGCCTTCCTTCAAGGGAGTACCGTTGGCCTTTTCAAGCGACTCACCAACTTATACCCTTCGTGGGGGCTCCTTGCTCTACCTCACGTGCCTTAACATGTCGCATGTCACCATGCTCCAGAACCGAGATGTCGCACCGCACCCAAGCGCTATCTCCATGTCTCGTGCCCCCGACACGATGCTCCTCATCGCACCCAAGCTCGTCTCCGCGTCACATGCCCCCGGCACAACGCCCATCGCCGCACCTGAGCGCCATGAAACCCGACCGCCACCGAGCACCAAGACGCCCGGCCGCGCCCGAGTGCCACCTCATATCACACATGCCACCAGTAACTCTTTCTTCGGCTGCACCCATGTGTCGACGCCATCTCACGTGCCCTACACGACACTAGTTCGTTGCGCCCCCGCACCATCTCCATTGAGTTTGACCTCGGCACCGCACATATCCCGATGTGCCTATGCGCATCGCCACTTACACAATTGTGCCCTCAGTAGCTTGTCATGTTATCATGCCTCTGGCGATTCTCTGATCATGCCAACTCTATGTGATCAATCTTCTCATATAGGCAGAGCGAAGCTAAGCAAGGCAGACATGGTGAATATGCAATCTGACAGTCTGAGTAACACAGATATTTGTGGCTCCCCTGGTCATGTGGCTCTCCGAGGAGGCCCCATGTGCCGACTGATGGCATAGGCATATTTTTGCCTATAAGTGGAGGACTTTGGACTCTATTTTGAACACGTGCAACTCTTTTGCTAAATCTCAGTTTTTCCTGTAGAGTTATAGAGCAATAGATTCTAGGGAGAGAGAGTTCTTCGACTTGGGATCTGAATCAATATCCTGACATGGATTGTGACACTTGGACCTTCACATTTCGACAGTGACTCTTGGACCTTAGCTTGGACCATTCACTATCGGTCTGTATTTGCCTTAGCCCTCACCCTCGCAGCACTACCATTTCTCAGGTCCTATCTGGGAAGTCTTGGTCTCTGCCATTATTCCACCATAGTGTTTCCCAATACTGAAAATCTGGTAGCTGACTTCAACTGCATCCTTTGTGGCACATTCACGTAATATACGAATCTACTTCCTTGGCATCAGAAACTTATTGATTGTGTGTGAGAGAGGGAGAGGAGTGGCGGCTAAGAAGAACCAAATGGTAGGGAACTTGTGGGAGATGTCTATGTCAGTTTTGTTTTCATTTTATTTTTTCTTATTTGTGTGGATAGTCGTTACACTAATTTATAATATTAATCGGCGGATTAGTGTCAAATTATTATTAGTGATAGTCTACGTGTATAACATCTAACTTCGTCAACATCTTTCGATCAGTCTCTACTTGCATTTCGACAATATACCTAGGTACGACATAAAGATGATGAATCTAAAGCTATTCCAAAAGAGGTTGCTCGCTCTGTACTCATCCTGGAGGCAAAACAAGAACGACTTGTGGGGTAACTCCGACGTTCTAATGATTTGCACGCCATCAGATCCATCGAGAAACGGTCACTACCCGCTATCATGCATGCCGCTTCTACTTCTGACTGTTGGGTCACGATTTGCACGACACAATCACCATTTTCACACAGTCGGTGATTCACTTCCTTTCTACCAAGAAAAGGGTTTGAATGCTGCAAACCCTAGTGCCCCCTGCCTTTGAAACAGTGTGCGCTCAAGTTATGGTCCACTGGAAGAGCAAAGGTAACGATGGGTTAGGGCTAATGGACGACTTGTTGAGAAAGATAAGGGCGGATTGCCGTCAGGATGTATCAGGGGTGACGGATGATTTGCTAACCAAGTCCATGTGGGCTTGGGACGCAAAGCCACAGCTAATGCATGATTTGTCAAGCGATGTCAAGGCAGATAACCTTGACAAGTGCATGGATGTATTAGGGCTAATGGATATTTTGATAACCAAGAGTAAATGGTTAAGTTAGAATGACAAGATAAGGGTAAGGATGGATCTGCACAGCAAGGCCAGGGAGGACGAAAAGCGCCCCCTTGTCGTGGGTTATATATCTGGCGCGTCACCAAAGTCAAAGTTGTTTTGGCTTTGTCACAAGAAGGCACTGTTCAAAACGTTTCAATGCGTGAGCGCAGATGGAGGGTTTGAGAAAATAATGAATTATGGGGGGCAAATTGTCAAGGCATTAGATAAAATGATTGAAAACGAGACGCATGAAACGCTCGAGGCGGACGACTATAAGGCCTGTACTATGTCAAATGGCAATTGCAGAGGAACTAAAATGCTTTATTTACCTGAGAGGTTTGAGTTGTTGTTGTTGGGTGTATTGTAGATAGACAGAGAGCTACACACAATATCTGGAAACACTCTGTTTTTAGTGGCTTAAGATCAACAATACAGAGTACATGATTTATATAAGCTTATCAAGAAGCTTCTAGTAGAGACCCTTACAAATCTCAAAGTACTGACCTAAATGCTAGACTTAAATGTGTTTATATTCCCACTACTAAACTGAGTACTCTGTCATTTATTGAACAAGTTTAATAGTCAACATTCTCCCTCCTTAAACTTGTATCTTCTAGTGCCATGACTCCAAGCTTCTTCTGTAGATAATAAAACATATCAGCTTTTAGAGGCTTTGTAAATATATCAGCAACTTGCTCATGTGTCTTCACATGAACCAGCTCAACTTCTTGCTCCTTCACATGCTCTCTTATGAAATGAAAACGAGTATCAATGTGCTTCGATCGTTCATGATGAATTGGATTCTTGGCTAATGCAATAGCTGATTTGTTGTCTATATAAATCTTAGTAGCATCTTCTTGCTTCTGTTGCAATTCTTCAAGCAATTTCCTCAACCAAATGGCATGGCAAACACATGAAGCAGCTGCAACATATTCTGCTTCACAGGTTGAAAGTGCAACAATAGGTTGCTTCTTAGAAGACCAAGTAAATGTTGTTTCTCCAAGATAGAACACAAAACCAGTAGTACTCTTCCGATCATCACAACTTCCACCCTAATCAGTATCACTGTAACCTGCAAGTTCAAGATTTTGTGAAGATGGATAAAACAAACCATAACTGGAAGTTCCTTTAACATATTTCAGAATTCTCTTGGCTGCTTACAAGTGAGTTGTTCTTGGATTCTCCATATATCTACTAACCAAACCAACTCCAAATAGAAGGTCAGGTCTGGTGCATGTTAAATAACGTAAGCACCCAACAAGACTCTTGTAATAAGTTGGATTCACCAGTTTTCCTGCTCCTTCTTTTGTCAGTTTGGTGCCACACTCTACTAGAATATCAACCGGTTGACAATCCTCTAAAGCAAACTTCTTTAAAATCTCTGTTGCATATTTCGATTGTGAGATGAATATCCCATTGCTGCCTTGCTTCACTTCAATTCCTAGAAAATAAGCCATGAGTCCCATGTCTGTCATTTCAAACTCCTTCACCATAGATTGCTTAAACTCATCAATCATGGAAGGATTATTTCCTGTAAATATCAAATCATCTACATAAAGGCAAACAAACAATACATCTCCTTGGGAGTTGTTTTTCACATACAAAGCATGCTCATATGGACACCTTGAAAACCATTCTCAACGAAATATGCATCAATTCTGGAATTCCATGCTCGTGGTGCTTGCTTAAGCCCGTAGAGAGCTTTGTTCAGCTTACATACTTTTTGTTCTTGTCCTTCAACAATGAATCCAGGTGGCTGCTCAATGTATACTTCTTCTTCAAGATATCCTTCAAAAATGCTGACTTTACATCCATTTGAAACAACTTCCGCTTCTTTTGAGCTGCTAATGAGATTAACAACCTCACAGTTTCAAGCCTAGCAACTGGCGCAAACACTTATTCATAATCTATTCCATATTGCTGCTTATAGCCTTTTACCACCAACCTGGCCTTGTGCTTTTCTACCTCTCCTTGTGCATTTCTTTTTTGTTTTAAACACCCACTTGACACCAATTGCTTAGTGTCCCTTAGGAAGTGTAGTGAGCTTACAAGTCTTATTTCTGTCAATAGCATTCATTTCATCCTCCATAGCTTTTCTCCACTTAGCTTCTTGAGAAGCTTCTTCAAATGTCAATGGATCACAACCTGTAAAAAGACATAGCATGCTAAAATCATCAAAATCAATTCTTTGTGTAGCATTATATATCTCCTGAATGTTCCTTGTCTTTCTTTGCGCCGGACTCTTAGAGCCATTAGGAGATGGCAAAGTTTCAGCTTGCGGTAGTGGTGATGCTGGCACATTCTGCTCATTGGCTTCATTTTTCTGCTCTTGTTCTTCTTCTAAAATGAGTTGTTGCTTCTGTCCTTCATCATTCCAATTCCAAAGTTATTCTTCATCAAACTGAACATCTCTTGACATCACCACTTTCTTGGTGATAGGACTATACAACTTATACCCACAAGAATTCTCTCCATATCCTAGCAGTATGCACTTCTGACTTTTGTCTTCAAGCTTAGTCCTCCTTTTTTCTTGTATTTTGGCATATGCAACACTTCCAAAAATTCACAAATGATCAACTTTTGGCTTGCGTAAACTCCATGCTTCCTCAGGTGTTTCATTGTGAAGACGCTTTGTAGGAAACCTGTTCAATAAATAGATGGCACAGGCAACAGCATCTCCCCAGAATTCCTTAGGACATTTCCTTTCTTTCAACATACATCTAACCATATTAAGAATAGTTATGTTCTTCCTCTCAGATACCCCATTTTGCTGTGGTGTTTGAGGCATGGTAAATTGATGCACAATCCCATTTTCTTTGCAAAACATATCAAATTCATGTGAGGTATACTCCCCACCTCTATCAGTTCTAATACACTTCAAATGACAGCCACTTTGCTTCTCAACTAAAATTTTAAACTCTTTAAATCTACTCAAAACTTCTTTCTTTTCTTTCAGCAGATAAACCCATGTTTTGCCGCTATAATCATCTGTAAAGGTGAGGAAATACCTGTTCCCACCAATTGATGTGGGCTTTATGGGACCACAGACATCTGAGTGCACTAAATCAAGATGCCGAACTGCTTTTGCTGATCTTCCTCCTTTTGGAAAAGGCTTCCTATGATGCTTTCCGAATACACAAACTTCACACAAATTGCTTGGACGATCAATCTTCGGTAATCCAATAACCATGTTGTTCTTTGCCAGCAACTCCAAAGCTCCAAAGTTTAGGTGTCCATATCGAAGATGCCAAAGAGTAGACTCATCACCAACAATTGCTTTAAAGCAATTTGATTGATGAATATTCAAATTTAATGGAAACATTCTATTCTTGGTCATTTTCACACGAGCAATCAACACATTATTGTTATCATAGACGCAAAGAGACATGTTCTTCATTTGAACAGTAAAGCCCTTTTCAAGAAGCTGACCCAAACTCAAGATATTATTTTTCATGTCTGGAACGTAATACACATCAGAAATATACCTCTGATCACCATTCTTGAGTTCAAGAAGAATTTTACCTCTGCCTTTAACAGGTCTTTGCGATAAATCACCAAAAGTGATGTTGCCACTGTGTCTTTCGTCAAGCTCAACAAAAAATTCATGTGTTCCACACATATGATTTGATGCACCTGTATCAAGATACCAAGTGCTGGAATTGCAGGATTCAAAGTTTCCACAAGCTAACAACAAAGCAGGCCCTTCATCAGCATCTTTCTCAGCAAAGTTCACCTTCTTATCTTCGCCAACGTTGTTACGATGACAATCTAAAGCATAATGGCCAAAATCTTTACAATTATAACATTGAATTTCAGATAGATCATACCTCAAGCCTGATCGACCACCGCGACCTCGGCCTCGGCTTCTACCACGTCCTCTTAGAGTAAAAGAATTTCGATTGCCCCCACGACCTTCATGAACTTCATTGTTTTTATGTGACCTGCCACCTCTTCCTCTTCTATAAAATCCTCTACCTCTTTGATAGCTACCTCCACTAGACTCATTCTTTTCTTTCAAAGTTAGCTTTGCCTGCAATGCTTGTTCTAAGGATCTTCCTTCTCCCCTTTTTTCAATCTTCTGCTCATGGGCTTGAAGAGAACCCATAAGTTCTTCTACTGTCATCTTCTCTAAATCTTTTGACTCTTCTATTGCCACAACAACATAGTCAAACTTTGAGTCCAAAGACCTCAAAATTTTCTCCATTACCCGAACATCACTAATATCTTCTCCATTTCGTCTCATTTGATGAACAACTGAGATTACTTTTGTAAAATAATCAGAGATCGATTCCGTGCTTTCCTTGTTAAGCTTTTCAAATTCTGCTCTCAAAGATTGCAATCGTACCTTCTTCACTTTATCGACACCGCTGTAGTATTTCTTAAGAATCTCCCATGCCTCTTTTGAAGTATTTGCTGGAGCCACCATCTCTAATCCAGCTTCATCAAGCCCTTGATAAATTGTAACCAAGGCTTTGCTATCTCTCTTTCTAGATTCTTTGAGTGTCTTCTTTTCTGCATTGCTCAAAATTGCTTCTGCTTCTGCCGATTCCGGTTCAGCAAACCCATCTTCGATCAGTTCCTATAAATCCAAAGAGCCCAAAATAGCTTTTAGTTGTATACACCACAGGTCATAATTTTGTTTTGTAAGGCGGGGAACTTGGGTTTGAGGCTGGTTGTTACTGCTGTTGTTGCTGGTTGAAGCCATCACTTAACCAGCTCTGATACCAGAACTGTTGGGTGTATTGTAGAAAGACGGAGAGCTACACACAATATCTGGAAACACTCTGTTTTCAGTGGCTTAAGATTAACAATGCAGAGTACATGATTTATATAAGCCTATCAAGAAGCATCTAGTAGAGACCCTTACAAATCTCAAAGTACTGACCTAAATGCTAGACTTAAATGTGTTTATATTCCCACTACTAAAATGAGTACTCTGCCATTTATTGAACAAGTTTAATAGTCAACAGTTGTCTTTACCAACTGACGCAAAAGATGCGCCCAAGGCCGAAGAATCGAAGCTGGTTATGGAGGAAGAAAAAGGCACCACTCCATTATTCTCACCTGGAGGAGATAATGTGGCCAAGACACTGCCTATTCGGTCGAGGGCTAATTCTTTGGATTGTGGTAACGATTGTGATGATTGGGTGATGGTTTGAGCCGATGACAAAGATCTACCAATCTATCAAAACAAGGTACATCTTTGCATTGGTATGCTTCATTTGATTTTTACGTGATATCTGTTGGTTTGCTGTTGCTGTTGAGTCAATCTGCTAATTTTACAGGTAAATTGACGCATTGAACAAAGAAAAGAGACTGCTTTCGATCTCTCAATGAAAGTTAGTGACCCTTGGAAGGATTACTTTAATTTTTAAGTTGCTGTCGGTTAGATGTAAGCATTTGATTGCTACTCTAATATCCAGGTTCCATTTGCAACTTTCAGTTAGTTTCACTTTGAACTATGTTTACTAGACTACCATTTCTTTCTCATCCTTAATGAAAACCCCCGCCCCTTGCCCTTTCTAAGCAGTTGCCATGAAACTACTGATGATAATAGAAAGAAAACTAAAACTAAAACTAAAACTAAAACAGCTGTTGACGTATGTGGTGTTACCTTGTTATGTTGTAATGTATTTGATTCTTGTACAGTACAGTCCTAGCTTATTGTGCAGGTATGCTGATTATGGGTGAAGATTGCTTCTCAGATCTCACATCTGTCCTTCCTAGCTATAGTAAGTGTTTATATATGTTGGCATGATATTAGCCATTAGGTACTGTTGGTTCGCAAGTCAACAGAAGCTTAAAAAATCGGATGCCTTCTCGCTCGGTTTCGCTGCCTCTCTTGCTGCCAAATAGATGTAGCTTTGCTTGTTCTTACGTTTGGCTCACCTACTCAGCATATTGGTGGCTTGTCGAGGCAGAGGTGTAGGAAGGAGGGGAAATAGAGGGAGAGACAAGGAAACTAGTTCCTTCGCGGTGTCTGCTTAATGATCTGACGAAGGGAAACCCCTTGACAAGTGATGGAAGGGAAAGGCTGTTGATAGCAACATGCTAGTGATCCATCATGTAAAATGCGAAACGAAGATAGGTGCCACTGTGATGTGACCTATATAAGATGCGAGTGCAAGTGCGTCAATTTGGAAAAATTCATGAGTGCGGGAGCGCTTCTGAACATAAGACTCTCTGTCTCTCTCTCTCACACACACACACACACGGGCCGGTCCCTCTCTTAATTCTCCAACTGTCATCCGTATGTCCACGTGTGATCCTAGACGGTCGAGATTAGTTTTTTTTTTTCAATTAGAACTCGCCTAACCGCTACAAAGTGTAGCGGTCAGCTTTTCTCCAGAACTGTTCTCCTTCACTTTCCTTTACTTTGACAGGTCACGGGCTCATCTGCTGCTGGTTTGTTTTGATCCACCAAATAAACGAATAAGAAAAAAATCTCATTGTTGTTGGTTATCTTTTGGCAAGCCAACTTATTTGATTTTACGTTATGGAATATTTTGTGCTTTTCATTTATAGACTAATTTCTTGTTGTGATGCTTAGCGGATTAGGATGTCATCCACATATCTGTGTGTCTATCTCCTCGCCCTTTATGAGCTTGGTATAACTTGAGTGCTCTATAGTGTTTTATATATATATATATATATATATATATATATATATGTTATTATTAAAAGTATACTTATTAATACCGTAAAGGAGCGCGTACCGATTTTTTTTCATAAAATGATATGTATCGTTACTGGTACCGTTCTAGATTTTGCATCAATAACATACACATGTATATAATACTCATTCATTAGCGAACTAAAAATATATACATGTTTTTCCTCCGTCACAGCTCCTCTCTAAAATTATCCTTCTTTTTAACTTTCTCATTAGCGAATTCGTATAAAAGAATAAGTTGCTTATTCAAGAATGACGTCTTTGGGTTCAAAAATAAGTTGTTTGTGCATGCATCTGCTTCAAAAAACGTATAAAACAGTACATCATATAGATAAAAGAATGCGATGAAAACTTTCAAATATGAAGCAAATCAAAGTTAAGAAAAAAAGTAAAAGTAAAAGCAAAGTTAAAATTGCGATGAAAATTGAAAAATTATCAAAAAATATTTTGTAAGTTCTAATGATTATTATGAGAAAGAGCTTACAGAGGCTTTGATCGATAAAACTAGAGTTTTTTCTAATTAGTCTTTATATTGTTAATTTATTAAATTTTTCAACAAATTTGGCAACTTTTATATTTTCTAAGGAATCGGTACAAAACATAATATCTCACATGTACCGGTCGGTACAACGATTACAGAACGATATTTTTACTGGTACAAAATATAAAGAAAAACCGTACTGATAGAAGGAAAAAGTTGAAGTATCCGCCGGTACGGTGGTAACCGATACGGTATTTGATAATTATGACCAAGAGAAAAAATTGAGTTATAAACAAAATGTTTGAATAGTTTTTCACGATTATAGGTTAACTATAATAAAAAGGCTATAAACTATCTACTGTCAAATGACTTCTTTAATTTTCTTGGATCATGACTCCTGAGTAGCTTATAAAACATATTTTTTGTCATCCAAAAAAAAATGGATAGTCCGAGACAAATACCTCAACCCGCCCAGGCTCTCTATCTCCATTAACCCCTGATTCTATGACATTAGCTTCCCATTCATGATGGAACTGTCAATGAATGGTTGCAGCGGCAGTAGATCTGAGGTGTGGGGGGTTAACGGCAGGAGCCAGAGGTGTGGTCGGTCAATGGCAGATATGAGCTATGAACGGAAGATTAACGACAGTGTTATGTGTTGTGTGTGAGTGACACATAGTGTAAGTAAGATAGGGGGGGGGGGGGGGGGGGGAAGGGAAATGGTGGCAGTAGCAGATGAGAATGAGAGATATAGAGATGAAACCTAAAATTTCTTTATATACTAAGATATTTGGATAACCTCAAGTAACCCAAACCAGAACCGAAATTTACTTGTCGGTTTAATAAGGGTCCAAATTGAGGGGATCACAAACTTGACTGTCATCAGACAGGCCTTTTCGATGGATCGAGTAAACCTGGCGGGACGGGCCAATACGCCGGCGT